>JBBPCS010044235.1:0-19899 GCA_037974645.1 Hollardia meadi
TATATATAGCATCTGTGCGCTCTGCATGATGCCTCAGGCTTTCAGCTTCCCTGTCTCCACTTTCCATGCTATCCTTCCTATTTTTTCTGTCTTATCTGCTCTCTGTCTATCCACACATACACGCACAGAAGAATTATTAAATTATTACAACCCTTCGCCACCCTCTGTGTTTCCCATTACTCTCAGTGTAATGGTATGGACCGCAGTTGTGAAACATTCATGAATAATAGCAGCAATAGCCTTGCTTATCACAGTGAGGCACTTGGAAATAACACAAACTCATTCGCGGAGACCGATCGAAATAACTTACATGCATGGTAAATGACATTTTACAGGCTTCCAATTGAGGTTAATGCAAATGTATTTCAATACATGTATTTTTCATGTGGCAATATGTGTTACTACTTGGCCATCATCATGGTAAATTAATCTGTTGCAAATGCACTGCTCAAATCATCATAAGCTCTCACCAAAGGGGGTAAGTGATAGAAATCTATTTATAAGTTTATGTTGTGATGATGATCAGTAACTATTTACTAATATAATCCTTTATTTCTCATCAAATATGGGCAAAAATTGGATTGGATTAACCAGATAGTTTCGTCTGTAAGGCAGCTTAGTGGTTTGTGTGCAGTACAGTCACAACATGCGCATTGTCATTGTCTATATATATATATATATATATAGAGAGAGAGAGACAAAAATCAAAAATTGGGTGAATTAATTTGAAGACACTTGAACTTAACTATTTGTCATAAGAAACGAAACACACCTAATCAACCAATACCAAATTAAATTAAACATGTTTTCCTCTCCTGGACCTGGAATAAATACTTTTATCAGCTGGCTAAATGAGGGGCTAAATGGCTAAATTGACCTAAGAGGAAAGCATAACTGCAGCATGTCTTGTCAGCAGGCTCCTGTGACCTAGTTCTCACTGAAAGATGGATGCTCCAGACTTCTACATGTTGAACTTATCCGGCCTTTTACATTTGATAATATATTTCAGTCATTGAACAGACATGGACCATCACAGGATTCATTGATACGTGTATTCACAACTGTAAAATGTAAACTGCTAAACAAATTATGGAACATTAACTAAGATAAATAAATGTACTTTGATGTTTACGCAGGAAAAGCAGATAAAATCATTCGAGTCATCTGATGTAGATACTGGGAGAACTTGAAAAGAGTGCATTCTTTGCCCATTGCACTCTTTAGGCTATAAATATCCCTCCACAACAAAAAGAGCAGGTCAATTTCAGCTGCCCCAGTGAATCTCATAATCTTATGGTCTCTGCTTTTAAATTTAGAAAATGACAAACGTCACGGTTGAGATGCTTTAACCTTGTTTAATGTAGGCATGTAGGGTAAGAACATTTGATGGAAGGTTTTGGGGGTTTTTTTAAAACGGATTTTGAAATGTGATACAAATGTACAAAAAAAAAAAAGTCAGGTCACATTATTAAAACCTTTTCAAAATTCCCATTTAGCACAGTCAGAGAACCCTTTCAGATGTTTATTTTCAGCAAGTCTCATATCAGCGTTTGACATTCAAAGAAATATTGAACATTACTGTCATCCATTCTTGTCCACCGAGATAAATCTAGTAATTAAACTGATTTTAATATTGTTGCTAGTACTTTTGATGTGAGTCCATTAGTGGCAGCTCTGCTGAAACTATATAATGCATTAACGCATTTCATTTTTTCTCTCCAACATCCTTTACACTATATCAGTAGCATGTTATGAATCAAACCACAGGTCTCGTAAGGACAGGAAACACACTTCTAATCAGTGGCAAATATGCATTTCAAGAATCTTTAAAAGTCTCCTTAGAAAACCACTTCAGGACATTACTCACTTATTTCCATTTTAATTCATGCTGCCAGTAATCTTAATTTAAGAAGCTCAATGCTTGTCAGTTCTTTGTGACTCGGAAAGCGTTCAAGATAAGCATATTTGGCAACATTGTGGTGGTATAATGGATCAGGTAAATGAAAAAAACACCACTCAACTGATTACTGCTCAGCTACATGTTAGACATGTTATTAATATCAATCACCAACAGTTGTTTTGGCACAGCATCTAACAACAACAAATATGAAAACACATTAGCTGTTGACTGAGCATCATCTCTGTTGACTCCTGAAGCCATGTGTCATATTCCCTGAATACAGATATTGACCATGATTAAACGTGTTAAGCAGTGCTGTAAACATTAAAATCTGTGACCTCACAGACAACTGATCACCATTCTGTTGAAAGTTTTCAATCAATCACATATAGAATATATACAGAATTGAGCTAAGCTGATGTGTAAAGATCCAAAAATAAAGCTGCACTTCTGTGAGGAAAATAAATGGCACTTTGACACACTAATGGTGATCGCTGCTATAAAAAAAAAAATTATTAGTTTTGTACCTTGGCAATTCATCTTGATGTAGACAACCCTGTCATTAATCCTGCCTGCAAGGCATAAAAAATTAAGACAGATCACGCTGTTGCCCAATTTTAATTTATGTTCTGTATTTGCTTCTCTGGCAATCTATCCTGTTCATTGTGAAGCTGAGGAAATCCCTTGTCTGAACTGTCGGTTTGTGTGGACTTCCTCTTAGATTTTATGAATAGACTTGAACTTTAGATAGAGTTTAAAGTTCAGAGCATTATGTCAATTAAGACAAGCTTATATACCCCTCTGAATCCATTCCTTACAGCCTTTTAGAAGTTGAAGTACAGCTTGTAATTATAGTAGTATTTATAGATATTATAGCTTTGGTTTATTCAAGTCATTTTAAATATTTATCCACCAGCTTCAGACTCAAAAAAATGTTTTACAAATAATATTTGGCCTGAGTATTGCATTTGGATTGCAACTGGATACATACAGTATATCTGGTCAGAAAACCTGCATCTTAACAAACATGAATGTAGTTCCGTATAGTTCTACACAGTGTGGCCCAGAGGCAGCATCTAACATGGTTCTCCACGTTCCTTACACACAATCTGACCCGTCAGAGGTCATCTGAGACTCTGGGTATTGGCTGAGCAGTAATTGGCCTGCTTGTCACAGTAGGGTTTCCGTTTTCTTTCATTTGGTCAGACTGAGTTCCCTTCAGCCCATACTGGTGTACTGGGAACCACAGGATCCCAGCAGGGTCCACTGGGAAATTAAGGCCCTGCTTAGATGATCTTAGATGTACTCTATCCCTTTGTTTCTGTAGTCTTGCTCTCCCAAGCCCCTGGTCTACCTTGCTGACTTGCCCTCGCGCTTGACTCTTTTTCTTTGGACTGAGATACACCAGTACATCTACTCTAGTGAAACAAATGACATTTTACGGACATTTCATGAAAACATTTGACATGTTTTCATTCCTTTCCTGACACACGAGACCTTAGTGATGGCTGCTTTGGCATTTTATTAAGGGATAATCTGGAAAATATTAAACTTGTTACAGTTTAAATATCTTTAACACAGCTCAGTATCAATATGATCTTGAGTTTTTAACATTACCATTTGGCTTTTAGAATTTTTTGTGATGAAGGAGGTTAGGGTTGCAATATCATAAGTCAACGTAGCATAAAGAACAACTTTTCAGTCAAAGAAACTTAGTGTAACAGGGGCAATCCCTTTTACCAAAATGCTAGGATTTGTATCTTGGACAGAGCACCTCAGCAAGAGAGAGAGGCAGCACACCAGGATAAGTAGTTGGAACTATTTATTTCTCAAAAACCCTTCAACAGGGAACCACAGTAACCTGCCCTGTTCTATACTATACAGTGGACACTACCTAAAATGCTACTCCGACTGAACAAAAAAAGAAACCAAGAAAAGATGCAATAAAACTAAATTTGGTTCAGTCCCAAACAGTGTTCACATCACACACAGATCTAATAATAAAACTGCAGCAGTTTACTTAAAGTCCCTTTAATAAAATCTGGAAATGCTAGGCTCTTGTAAGTTACACCATGAAACCAACAAGGTACATTAAAATGCGTGCACGCAATTATAAAGTGTCCCGGAGCGACCAGGCTGGAAGGACTGGACCCAGCGGAAATGCTGTCTAAACTGCAGGACTCCCGCAGCTCGCCGGCAGACCCAGAAAACTGGAGGAGTAGGAGTGCAGGTGATTAGTAGGCTATTGCAGGTGCTTACATTAGATTAGGCCGACCATTTGTAGTAAGTTATATTTGGCGGTATGGCTCTGTTCTGGGAGCTCCCTGCCCTTCCATGTGCCTATGTGGAAAGCCTAAAAGCATGGAGAGCACACCTCTCCGCCCTTCCATCTGCCTAAAGGAAGCTAAGCAGCAAATACCCCCCAGGGTAGAGAAGAGAGCAGGCATCAATGACAACAGAAATTAGTCATAATTAGTCTACAGCTTAGCTGATAGCAGCTCTGTGAGGCTAAAATGCACATTGTAAAAAAAAACACCAAATTATTAGAAAGCTAGATCAGCCAAAGTGTTGGACAAACTGAAATTTTTACTTTATAATGGCAGGGGATCACTAAAGTTCAAAGATCCTGAATGCCTGCACCAAATTGCATGGCAATCCACCCAACAGTCGTTGATGTATTTCACTCCAAATATGAACCACATAGTGTCACAGCAGTTCATGACACAGTTATGTATTAGAATGTATAGGATTTGTGTAAATGAAAACGAATTTTCTATTTTTTTTTAGCGTCTCTCATGCTTGCACTGCATTTCTTTGACTGTATGAAAGACTACATTAATAAACTGCGCTGAGTCACAGGGAGGTGGTTGGGTGGATGGTGTGATTATAAAGTCCAGGACTCTTTACACCTGAATCCTGTCTGTGGTTATTGTTCAGGCAACAAAAGCACTTTGGTTCATGCTGGGAAAAGAAACTGTGAAACGGTTAAAATGTAATCTATAGGATTCACTTTGGTTAGGTTTGGGAATAGGTTGTGATTTTTGAATATTTATTAATAAAAAATCAGTTTGTGTTTGTTTGTATCAGTTTAATCTGTAGGATTTGTATGCATTGGTCCAAGTGTCCCTTTTTTTTATGAGTTACACCGCCATGATATTGGGTTGGCTGATAGTGCTGGAGGGAAAGTGAGGGGATCATCACAGTCAGTAAGATTTGTCCTATGGAAAGAATTAAAGTACAAAATCTCTTGGCAGTCCATCAAATAACTGTTGAGGTGTGTCGCTATTGACTAAAGTGGTGAACTGACTGGCTAAAAATAAAAGTGGATTACATTTTTTTAATCAAGCTGAAATGTTGAAGTCAATATCTGTTCAAGCACTTCGCAGTAAAACTTCCAACAATGTACAAAAGGTCCTTTTATTTTTTTTATTTTTTTAAGACTTGGCATTTGCCTGTGGAATTAATCGAGTTAAGGTTAATTTAACTGACACATGCAGCACAGCTTTTCCACAGCAGGCATGGAAGTCATTACAGTGAGGCAGCATTTACACTGTGCTTTTCCAACTGTTGCATGCATTCTGGCATGTTACATGCCAAAATATTTTTTTGGGAGAAAAAAATGCTATACGCCTGAATGAGATAACAATGCAGAGCAATGCAGGAACTTGGCACAGTTCATTACCCATGGAAACTCTCTCCCATCGAAAGCAATCCCCTTTGTGAAGCATGCTGATGCAGCATCATACAATGTACAACATACATCAAGTTTTTATTCCAGCAGCAGGGGATGAGGGATTTATTATATTATTGGGGATTTTTTATATTATGAAAGATGCAAACAAGTAATGCCAGAACAATGACCCCAAGCAATGAGCTCAGTAAAAACAGAAATTGCTTTGGCACAACAGCATATTAACGTTCTTAAGTGGTCATGCTGGAGTTCAGACTTCCCTTTGACATTGAAAATCATTAGAAAGATGGCTGTTACAGATATCACTCATCTAGTTTGACTGAGCTTCAGCAGCTACAAAGGAGAATGGGCAACTGCAAATGTGCCAAGATCAGAAGCATATAAAGGAAACTGCATTTAGCAGCCATATGGGCTTTATTGTAAATTTGAGCCCTGGTTTTATTTGATAAGGGTTTTGAATACATACTGAAAGCAGTGAAGCTACAGTAACACTCCACATCAGTTGATGGGAAGGCAGAAAAGATTTCCTCCTCCTTAATTTCCGACATAAACCATTTGCATATACTTAAAGGTCTTCCCATCAAGAAACCTGACCTTCTGGTCCTTCTCTCACAGCTTTTATTTGAAGTGCAGACATTCTGTCTTTTAGAGAAAGGTTCATTAAGTCCTTTCATCACTGTTTCATCACATCCGTTTTTCAGTCCTTCCCGATATTGCTGATGAACTTACTCTACTTTCTAATGAGAATTTCAAGAGTGACATCTATGTATGGGAATGATGGAAGTATGAGAAGCCAGCTCATTCTTGTTGTGTCCACAGAAGGGTGGCAGTGTGGGCAGTTGCTCCTGCCTTTTCTCTTTCAAATGGCAATTAAAATTTTCTCCCTATGTTACATGTACATCATCACACTGAAGAAATTACACTAGGGATCCTTACTTTGGCCAAAAAGCCTTTATGGATGACATTTCTGACCAATCTTGCTGTCTGTGCCCTCTCTGCTAGGGCTGCGTCTACTCTAAGCCCCCAATGCCCCATCCATCATACGGCATGGGTCTCTTTTCTCCTGACAGGATTACAGTTGGATATTTTATTTTTTCAGCTACCTACCACGACTATATGTGCACACCATTGACCTAAAAATGATGAATGAGAAAGGTTACTACAACCCAATACAAATGCCCAAAGTTTTTAGCTGCTGTGCAACTGCAAGCAGATGCTAAAGAAGAGGGGTTTCCTCAAGGGCATCATAATAACTTCCTAATCCCAAACAAAAAGAGAAAGAAAGAGAGAAAACGATGCCCAAACATTGTTGTTATCTGGAAAATATTCCCCTCTCCTCTGTGAATGTGAAGCTATTTCATGCCCCTGTGCTATACACTGATGGTGTTGCTGTTTCTTTCTGGGAAACACTTTGCAGGCAATTAACTCAATATGCAATAACTGTAAAATCAATTGATCCATGCAAGAAATACATTCTTATAAAAAACTAGCTAATAAGGTTTTTGTATATCACTCTCTATATTTCCCAGCAAAATCACATCAATGACATTTCCCACTTCATCTGCTTGTTCTCTATCCAAGAACAAGTCTGATGAACTCATGTCCAGCAGCCATCCAGGATATTTCCACACCGATTTCATGCTGTTGCCCGGTCACCTGGTTAATATGCAAGGAAGCTGGATGGCTATTTGGCGAGCGCTGCAGCATGCTACTGGCAACAGATGGGAGAAACATGAGAGGTCCGGCGTGTCCCAATGGAATGAATCCCTACCGTATTACTATCCCATTCTATCCTATTTTAAGCAAAAAGTACATGCAACCAATTTGTCATGTGTCACCTTCGACCACCTGGTGTATGACCTTCCTCATTATGCCAGGGAGGCACTAGTTGGGAGATGGTGCTCACAAGCAGAAGAAGTAGGTCAAGGGAAGGATGAGAACATTGTAGTGGGGTGGTTTTGCACATTTCCATTTACCAACTCTATGAAGTCAGACCATGTTGTACATTGTTAGCATTAAGAATTTTCTGAATATACTGTATGTCTTATTATTTACTATCTAAGTGGAAGAGATGTCTACAAAAATCAGTTACAGAGAGCTTAATTACTGTCACATATTCTAAGTAGAGCGCATACCTCCACCAAGGCCCAACAGCCCTCTTATTTAAGCCTTAGCACCAACTGCAGCAACTCGTGACACTCTGTTAGTTACTGAATCCCTATTAACTTAGCTACACATTGGTGGTAGTGTACCATTTGTTACCGTACAGCAGCCAGGAAAAGACTACCCCCTCTTTGAAAACATGTTTAAATCTGCTAGATCTGGATTATGGACTCATAGATACCAGCCCTCTAAAAATTTAATGGGTTCTTCCTTGGCCCATCCCCCATCCTTCCACCAAGTTTTTGCATAATCCTGCTGACAAACAAACAAACAAACAAACAGACGGCACTGAAAATATAACCTCCTTGGTGGAGGTAACTAGCATTGACCTGATTTCTTCAGACAGATATTTGTTTCATCACTTCCTCTTTAAAGCCTGTCTTTGGTCAGTATTCTGTGGTGGACAGTCAAATTTGAGCACTTCTTGCTATCAAACAAGATAAAGTAATAATTATTTTGTGAGCATTCAACAACATCCCTCACCATGAGGCTGCATCATGCTGTGTGGCCTCAGCTGAGGTTATTTCTTGTCACAGAAAAACATTGTGTTGGCAAGATGTGGCCTTGCCCCAAACACTTTATATAATTGACATCTAGATTGACATCTACTTACTGCAGGTGTTTAACCTCTGAGAAGCAGCAATCAGTGAAAGGATAGAAAAATAAGAAACTGTTCTGTTTGTTGAGCAACACTGTGGCATGGGATGTGGCGGTGGCTTGCCTGGCTGGTTGTAGGTAGACAAGGGACTAGGTTTACTCTGCTGTGCAAGCTGCACCACCTGTGCCAAAGCAGGTTACATGTCTCTGACCATGTTAGAGCATGCACACTTACAAACGCACAGAAGAGAGAGAGGGAGAGTTGTGGTTTGACATAATGAGGCATGAATGTCTCACTCAAGCCATTTGGGTCAGTGTGTTTTCAGGGATTCAATATGTTTAATGTTATAAGATGCAAGGTGTATCTTGTCTTTTGCTCTGCATTGCTTTTGCTGTACATTATCCCGCCTATAACACGGCTACTTACTAAAATAAGCAATTTGACACAAAAAATATTTTTTATATTTGATGGATTTAAAAATGAGTTTATTGCTTTTGCAAAAGAATTAAAAATAAAATTGTCTGTTAGATTCTACTGTGGGAAGTGTGTCCATAGCAACTGCATACATAGCAATGTAAACCCTACCCTCTGTAGGATTACCATAGTGACATATTTCACAATAAACTTAACATTTCCATAGATGGTGAAATGAGACAAGGTAAATGGGACTTCGTTGGGAATATTGATGTTGCCATTTCTGTTCTAATTCATTTCTACATACTCTGTCATCCTGTGGCAATAACTGTTTAACACAATGGGGGGGCTGGAGCCTATCCCAGCTGTCATTGGGCGAGAGGCGGGGTACACCCTGGACAGGTCGCCAGTTCATCACAGGGCTGACATGTAGAGACAAACAGCCATACACACTCACATTCACACCTACAGGCAATTTTAGAGTCACCAATTAACCTAACCTGCATGTCTTTGGATGTGGGAGGAAGCCGGAGTACCCGGAGAGATATTCAGACATACAGTAACAGACAAAAGAATGCTGCAATTCACCAATCAGAATAGAGTATTCAACAAAGCCGTGTAATAATCATTATAAATGGGACCTGGCATTGCAGCCTGCTGAGCTACAGAGATTTAAAAAGCGGTCCAACAACACTACAGGGGAGAGTTGCTAAAAGCTCAACTTTGTGTAAATGTCCTCTAACACACACTGGTTGTGACAACCCAATAACATGTTTCAATGCGTGCAAAAACATACGGTAATCACAAAATGACTTTTCCACTCTGCTCCTATTGAAATGGGGATTGTTTCCAGCACAAGGACCATAACACAATCAGTCTTTTCAACTTGGGCGCCATTGTTGTATTAAAACACAACCATCCATTATGACAAAAGTGTGTTAATGGACTGTTGCACAGCAGACATTTTGACATGTGTCATAGCAGGAAACTCGCGGGTGTATTGCTGCATTCCACTTCTGGAGGTTCTGCTACAGTAACATTTCCACTGTTACTGGATATTTAATGGAACCAAGCTGTCTTTACTGTTATTAAGTCCATGTGTGTCTTTCCTGCTGTGACAAGTCAAAATGTCTGTTGTGCAACCACTCCATTATGTGCTCAGAGCAACATACACTGCACACAGTTACAGCACACAGTTATGCTTTTTATCTGTATATGTGAATGCAGCATTAGGACATAATCTGTCATGGGATATCATTTTCAGTGGCTGAAGAGGGGCAACAGATAATGTTGGTGATGGATTCTCATCCTGGACTTGATTCATGGTATTTTACTTCGATTTCCATTTCACATAATGCCCCCCAAAAATTCAACCACATGGAGTGCATGAGCATGTATGTACTGTAACTGACTTCATTACACTGGGAAAGTGAAACAAGCAAACAGTGGGGGCCGGAATAGCCATTGCAGTGACTTGAAATGTAGTGCAATGATTTTGTGCCTTTGAGATGAGCTGGAGAGGGAATGGAGAAAGAGAATAAATTGGACGAAGGGGGTAGAGAGGAATGGTAAGAACGAACAGTGCAAGATAAGGTGTTGGCTCAGTCTTATCGCCGAACTCCAGTATTAAGTTCCTGTTCAAATTTCTGCCGGCAGTCTTAAAACTTCAATTTCATATAGGAGAAGGTAATCATAGCTGCTGCGCCGCGGTGAGTCGGGACCGGGCATTTTGAGGACGAAGAAGGAGGAAAACAAGTAGCAATAAAGGAGGATCCATCAGCAAATGGGGAAATCAGAAGTTTATGACAAATACATGAGGGTCAGTCAGCAGAACAGCCTGGACCATAATTATTTAAAGCTTTATACATTAATTTCTTTGAAACCATGAGTCTCTAATCCAGTGTTTCATAGTAGTTCTGGTCCTGGGGACCTCCTGTCCTGCATGTTTTACATGAGTCCCTGCTGCAACACACCTGATTCAAATGTAGTGATCAGGCTGCTGCAGAGCTTGATGGGGAGCTGATCATTTGAATCACTTGTGTTGGAAGAGGGAAACATCTAAAATATTCAGGGTAGGAGGTCCCCAACACATTGAGTATAAAGTGGGCACCTTTATACTCAATGTGTTGGAGACCTCCTACCCTGATCGATCCCACATGATCGATTGGTAAAACCGCTTCGCACTTGTTTTCCAATTGGCTCGGAATTGCCGCTGACCTTTTCGCAACCAATTAGGATAACGTGTGTATAATTAATTCATTAATATACAGACTATATCTGGACGGATGTATAAGCAGGAGGGTCAAAGTTAAAGGCACAATGCTATGATGAAGTACTACGTGCCAATAGCATGCATACTGCACGCAACAGTATGCACTTTTAAGAGCAGCTGCAGTACATATTAAAAGAAAAAGTATGCGACTTGGAATGCAGTTTAAGAGTCACAGAGAGCCCTTACAGACAGCACTGACTTGGAGCTCACTACAGTTTCCAACTAGCTTGCCCAACACAGACTGATTAGTTGAAACATGGTGAAAACACAGTGTGAGAGGGCTGAGTTTGTTTTGTTTTAGGTCAGTTAGTAGTCTGCTGTGAGAGACTGCTGTCGACTGCTACCTGTGTGGCTTCTGAGGGGTTTTTGGGGGTTTTTTTCCCCTTTGCATCTTAGAGGTGCAACTTCTGACCACATCTCTTGTCCCTGAGCTGTAGCAAGGGTTAGGTTCATTAGCTGAACAAGTAACACGGATGATGAATGAGCTGTATTTGCTCTGCTCCACACACACACCACAGACACAAAGACACACACATACATAGACATGCACACATTGGCGCACACACTCACTCGCTCACATGTACACACACTCAGGCCAGCCACAGTCAAAATGATAAAGAGAGAATCTCTGAAATACTAAATGCAGGAGCTAAAAAAATAAAATGAAACTTTGCAGAGAGGCAAAAGCAATGATATGTTTTTAATTCTAATCTCTTCTTCTATGTTACATTTATTAATGCAGAGAGTAGGAAAAAATGAGGATGGGAGAATGGGACATCTACATTTGGGAGAATAGATGGATTTTTTTTTTTTTTTTTTGCTGTAATCCTGTGCATTCAAGTGTGATGTAGACTTATTTTAGACAATCAAGCAGCTGATTATGAATATCTACAGAGGTTGAGAGAGCTCGACACCCTGTAGCTTAATGGGCAAAGGAATGTTTAGATGCAAGAACATAAGTCTACTTTCACCATTGGTTAAAGCTAAGGTAAGTGCCTATTTAATTTAATAAAAACGTAAATGTAAATCCATGTTGTATGTATATGGATGTACATCTGTTGCAACCTATATGGTGCACATAATCATAAATGTCAATGGGCTGACTCCGTACACCCTTTTTTAAGCTGAAATCTTCACTGTGGGTGTGTGTGTGTGAACATTTTTAGCTTAGCAGCTAGTTTAAAAAAGGGTGTAAATGATTCTTTTTTCAAATCAATTTGATCTTGGGGCTTCCATAAGCTTGGATTACAAGCCTTAAAGAGCCATTTCATGTTTTTTTTTCTTTTTCTTTTATGCTTTAAAACAAGCCCCCTAGATTCTTAAGTTGTTTAGGAGAATACTGCAACACTGTTTTGCTGTGAAGCCGCAGAAAAAAAAGCATTTTTATTCACAGTGTGACTTTGCTAAATGTCTGTTAATAGTGATACATTGATAGCAAAGCAACATTTGACGTTAAAGAATATAAGCAACGCTAAGTTAAAAATGGTTGCATAGGTTGAGTAGAGTGCAGCTGAGAAACACTTCGTCTAGACAATGAGTCCAGGGCTTTCTTTTTGTTCAAGCAGCAACCCCAGGTGGTACATAAACACATGGCCAATTAGTGCAATGTATGAAGGAGCTGGCACGCACTACATGCTCTTTCTCTGCAAGTCAGAGTACTCCAGCAATAACGGACTCCAGAACCACTCAATAGAGGTAGTCTGGGATATGGCAGCTCAAGTAGAAATTGCTTTGCATTAAAGGGGTCCCACGCAAAAATGGTTGAGTGCCACTGGTGTCTGCCTTTGAGGCTCATGCTGGCCCCACTCTAGAGGATTTTTGGCCATATTTTGGGTCCGATTTGCCCCTTCCGACAATCGCGGGGGCGTTCCGGACTCGAGGCTGGTCAGAACCGATTATCTGCCCATGATTATCTGGGTTTGCAGACATAATCTTAACGTTCCCGACTGGCTAGGAGTCCCCCCGATTTGAAATTGTACTTGAAATCCTGTAGTGTGAAGGGAACGCCGATGGAAACCCGGGCAGAGACCCGCAATAGCCAATGAGAGCGAGACCGGGAAGCGTCACCAACTGGATGTTGCGTAATTGTGTACAGTGTTGCCATAGATACTCCCTGTTTATGTAGCTTCCACCATAGCTTGCACGAGCCCCATTTAAGGCTAACAATAAAACTTTATTTCCAACTCACAAAATTCGCAAAATGAATAAGCCATGCTGATCCCGCCTTCTCAGCCATGACTTCATCCTGAGTTTTCTTCTTCTGTTTTGTTTTTCTGTGCAAAACATAGCACACAGTACTGCTTCTAGTTGACGACGGCGATGGTCCAACTCTATGTTTGTTTTGCTCTGAAGTCACGTTTTATCACGCGAGTTTCCCTGAGATCCCAAGTCCCTGGAATCGCCACACTGAAATCGTTTAAGATTAACGCCTAGTGTGTGCGTTCTTACGATTAAAACATTAAAAATCGGTTAAATTTGTCGTTATGTCTGTGGTCTCCCACGTTTTTTAGATCGGTTAAGATTTGAAAATCCTCTAGTGTGCACCCGGCATAATTCATTAAACATTTATAGAATAGTACTTTTGTCACATTTATATGAAGGACCATTATGAGGTTCTCTAGTTTAACTCCTACACACAATTCGTCATGTTATTTATAGATACATGACTTGTTTTTCCATCACATTTCACCAGAGAAGAGTGAAACATGGCTGCATGTCACTTGCCTGTTAAGAGCTTATTAAGCCACTGACAGTACGGATTCTAAATACAAATCAATAAACACGCTACAAAACGGGAATGATCTGTGAGCTGGTCATTATGAGCTGCAGCCTGAACAAAACAGCATCCAAGTTTGCTTTGTGAGTGATTGTTTTGATTATATCATTGTTGACAGGACTCAAACTGAGATTAATCCATGAAGATTTGCCTGGTTTGCAAGGAAAAACACATGTTCGTGAGGCAAGTTATGTGATTAGTTTCTACATGAATGGTTTTGAAGTAGGACTCCATGGCAACACATCACCTTTCTTTTTCAGTGTATGAAAACTCTTTTCCATGAACATCAGTTGAGTGTCACATCTGTATTTTTTAGAAGAATATAGAGAGAGCTACACATACATTATGAATAACTCAGATATTAGCTTATTTCCGTTAGAAAGGTGAGAAACTTGTGTAGACTTCATTTACTGTGTTCACTTGAACATCAAGCACTGCACAATAAAGAGACCAACACAGGGACAACACATATAACGATGTGCCGTACACATGCACGTTGATACCGCGCTTGCCTACGTGCAAAAATGTGCCAAAAAATTTCCTGGTGGAATCAAAGTGCTATGCTGCTTAACTCAGAACTGTCGTAAAAACAACACGTCGAGCATACTCAGCCAAGTCTTTCTACAGCCGATCCTGAGACAAAAGTGGACACGGTACAGGCCTCATGAAATGTATGGTTGAAAATTGTTTATGTATACTTAATGATGCTTTGAGTTTGAGTAACAGTAACAAGCTACAACGCTGCTAAATATGAAGTGCTCGCTCGAGGATATTGGAACTTTATGATCCTTCATGTGACGTAAATATGAAGATTTGGGGAGAAACCAACAGTTTATAAACTGCTTCTTGCATGTGGTGTAAATTAGCCTACATTGATTTTTACTTTTTGTTATGTTATATATTTCCAGGCAATACTTCTCTGTCAAGAGCAGAAAGAGTGCTAAATGCAAGAGGAGACTTACTCTGAGGTGGACATATGTCTGACACAATATATCTCACAGCATTGTGTTTGTCACACAGAAATCACTGGAAAACCATCTTTTTACACCACGCATACCTTACATGCACTCTTCTGAGTCCAATTACTGTGATGTTGCAAGTTGGCAAAAAAGGATAATTAAAGTGTGAATTTGGGTGACATTTTATTTACAGCATTTTTCTCTCACTACATTGTGTAAAGACGTAATCTATAATTTAATAAAACCTTCACTATGGTGACGTGAGTGGCTAACAACCTTCTTTTTGTTTTTTGACAAGCCCTAATTTCAATCTTGGTTAAATATGTTTGTCAGTGCATTATAATTATAATGATAATGATCTTTGAATAAATAAATAATACATGATATATAAATAAAGATTATTATCCTGTATTGCTGGGGAGTAAGAATAACCTACACCTTTGGGTGTGAACAATTAACAGGTCGTTCAACCTGCACTATATATAAATAGGCTGTAGCAGTGCATAATGGCTAAGCCAAAAATTACAATGGCTACTTTGACTTTGCTGGAAGATATTGCTCCTACGTAATTCAGGCTAGAAGGAGTATTCAGAGACCGTTCTAATTTTCTGGCCCATGATGATGACTGGCTAATGTGCCATTTTTGGTTTTTCAGAGGCATTCTCTTGGAATTGTGGGCTGAACGGCACTCGCGGAGAAACCATGAAATCCCTGTCCATCTACTGACATTGACAATAATCTGTTTTTTGGCGACAGGGACATTTCAGTGGGAGCTTGCAGACAGATCAGGGCTATCCCAGTCTGAACTGAGCCGTGCCATGCCCTTTCTTTGTAATAGATACATCAGGTTGCCTTACAGAGCAGCTAAACAGGCCATCATCAAAGTTTAATTTCCAGCGATGTCCACTTTCCCAAATGTAATCACAGCTATCAAGCACACAAGCGCAAGCATTGTCATAAAGGCACCATGGAAGGATGAATTTGTTTACCTTAAAGTGAAACAGTTTCACTCTGTCAATGTCCAGGTCATTTGTGATGTGAAAATGATGCAAACAAATGCGGTAGCTGAATGTCCTGGGTCAAGCCATGATTCATTTATACTGTCTCTCAGCTGTGTGGGGAGGAGTCTTCAAGCTGGAGCAGTGCCAGATGGATGGCTTCTTGATTAGATGTGATTCATTTCTGACCCTAGATGCTGTTTCTGTTTTAATGCAGTGAAAACAACTCAGTTTTTAAAAGTTTAGTATAAAAGTTTAATATACAGTTACCCAGATCGTCCGCATAGCTTCCGCGATGTGCAGCCCATAGAGCATGTGCACTGGAGACCTACGCTGGCTGAGCACCATTCTTCCGCTAAATTAAATGGGGACAAAATGACAATGAAAATTTTAGACTTTCCGGCCAAATGGATTTTTCACAGGTTTATAGGAAAAAGTCTTTTTGGGCCAGTGGGCATTGGCTCAGTGGCTTATTTTGGACTTTTAGTTAGGCCTAATAATGATAATAATAATAATAATAATCTATATTTTACCTCCATTACTTCTTGTTTCTTCTCTTTATGTAGATAGGGGCGCATAGCAAGATTTTACATGTAGCTCTGTCATGTGTTTTTTAAGAATATTTACAAAAATAAGATTTTGTGCTATAATGTACATTTCAACAACCCTTTAAGGTGGCAGTTTCTGCAACATCACTTGCCCCATGTGGTGAATTTCACACTCCCCTTTATCTACAAAAGCATTGGTGAGCTTTCACCTGCTCATTTGTCTTAATTTTTCATCCTTGTATTCTACATACTTTTTTAATTTATTTTGACCTTTTCTACTGGAAATCATCCCTCTCGCACCAGTCTCCTCTATATCTCCTCCAGGATCGTTGAGAGAAGAAATATGCTTTGCAAATTTAGAGGGATAATGTTTGTTGGAGTGACCTGTGGTCTTCTTTCATACACCATAAAAGCCTGCAAGGTGTCTCCCCCAGTCCTATTGGGCTTTTCATCATCTAGTTTCTGTACAGCAATTCTCCTTTTCCAATTCTCTTGTGCCCAAGAGGAGCTTTTTCAAAACATTATAGTGGGATTTTCCATATTCTTTGTGTGCTTGTTGTTCCATTTCTGATTATTTTAATGTTTTACTGTTAAATGACAGCAGAAATTTGTTATCTTATGGCAATGTTGCTGTATTTTTTACACCATTAAGCGATATTATCTAGTTTATGCGTTATTTCTATGGAAATAGCACTGGTTGTTTCTAGTCTTATGCTGGCCCCACACTCGAGGATAATTGGGCAGATTTTGGGTCCGATGAGCTTGTTGAATTGTGGCAACAGTACGAGTGCTTGTTTAATGTCTCTTGCAAGACGTGTTTTTCGCAGCAAAACAGCTGACGACGACCGTCCGCCTCCATGTTTGTTTTTTTCTGAAGTCACGTTTGAGCACGCGAGTTTCTGTGAGATCCCAAGTCCCTGGCATCGCCACTCTGAAATCGTTTAGTATAAACGCCAAGTGTGTGGTCCTGCGTCTTGACCCAATCGTCTGGTGTGTGCGTTCTTCCGATTGAAAGATTTAAAATCGGTTAAATCTGTCTTTATGTCTGTGGTCTCCCACGTTTTTGAAATCACTTAAGATTTGAAAATCCTCTAGTGTGCACCAGGCATTATCAGGAGTTTCTGGCATCAGCCATGCCTTGCCCATGGGCATAGGGTGGCTGTGGAGTGACATCTCAATTATCTGTGCTTCCCAGCCTATCCAAGGTTACAGGTGTGTCTCTTTCATTTGTTTCAGAAGGCACTATCACAGGTTGGTGTTAGTGCTTTATATCAGCAATCCTCAAGTTGCCAGTTTAGTCTCATTGCCGTTGTTTCTGTCAGCAGTGAAGATCAAGTCAAGAGTCAAGATTGTCTCATATTAGCAGTATAGCCTTGCTGTTCAGAAGCCACATTGGCCAACAAACTTTTTTGCTTGTCTTCTATTAGAGCTGATCTTCAAAATAACCTCATGAAGAATGTAAAACTTTCTATGTGTGAAGCAGATTGTCGTTTCCTTTGCAGCAATAAGTTAAAGAGGACATTAAAAATATACATTTGCTGGTAAAATCTGATTTAAACTAATTAAACCAGCTAAAACCATACTTTTTTTTTTGTAATTTCTACCTATCTTGCTAGAGAGTTGGATGGATGTATAACGAGTTTGCTGGTTCAGTCACAGTCATGTCCTGTGGAGCGTTTGTACCCACTCTGCTCTCAGCAGACGTGTCTTCTCGCCTCTGTGGCTCACTGTGTGCCATAAAATGACCTCTTATCTCTTCTTCCAGAGCTGTTCGAGCACCCACCACTGCAAAAAAAAACTATGTCAGAGAGCATGCTCTGAATTTGACATTATTGTTTAAAGACTTATTCTAAATGTTACAATGGATACAGTTTAGAGAGAACTGATGCTTACATCGAGCTGTGCTCTCTCCATTGTCTGCCTTCGCCTGTCTCCACTTGCAGGTTGTATAGTCCCTCAAGAGTTTCCCCATTAGCTAATTTCTATTTCTTCTGGCTACTACAGGAGGTTAAAAAAAATGTATTAACTGGAACATTTTAGTTGACATTGAATTTTCATTCTTTTTAAAAAGGTTGGTCATTTGGCGGAGTTAACCTCAGGGTAGCAGTCAAGTTGAGCATAAGGACAGGGCAAGATGAGCGCTTTGGGGGTAAAATGTTACACAACTTTAAACCTTTTTTTTTTTTTTTTTTTTTTAAATCTATCTCTGTCCCTTCTCGAGGGCCTTCCAAGCATGTAGGGGCAGACAATCTGTCTCTCCATTCTGGCTCTGCTGAATGTGTGTTATTTTGAAAAATGGTATACAATTGACCACAACAAACGGTTTGCCTTTCTATCTGCCTCCGTCATAGTTTTTGGGACTTTTTCCATGTCCAATCTTTTAAATTTTCTTCTTTCTTGTGTTGACTTTCCACTGCTTTAACTGATCGAATCAGTTTTCTCTCTGAGTCTTTTTTTTTGGATTGCTTTTAAGATCCTCCACAAGAACGGGATGTTGTTTTCTGTGGTGTTTGTAGTCTCATTGGATCATATATACCTTCCCTTTGAGAAAATAGCTCATGAGCAAATATGTGTTTGATTAACTAACTAAATTGATGCATGCTCTCAAATTGGAGTGAGGGCTATTTGCCCTGTGCCATGTATGTTTGTCTATGTACAAAGGCCAGTTCTTCTTGCCCACAGGCTTACTACACCCAATTTTCTTTCATTAAAATAAAGATAAGATGAATATCAAATAAAACACAGGAAATTGATGGAGGGCAATGCTCCCCTCCTTATAGTGTGAAGTTTGCATGGCTGTGGTTAGAATTAATTCATTAATTCAGCATAGCACAATCTGTTCGGGATAGAGCAATAGAGTTTGGCACTAATTTTCATCTTCTATCTTAAATATTATATTTTCACAAAATATCACATCATCAAATCAGACACATGTATATTTTATCTGCGTTCTCTCTGTGTTTTAGTCGTTTCCAATGAATGCAGTGGTTTCTAGTCTTTAGGCTTTTCAGACTTTAAAGAACTGTGCAGTATTTTCCTGCATAATATCATGCGGCAGCATTAAACAACTTACAGCATCAATCCTTCATCCTCAGTCTTGATAATAGCTATGTAAACAGAATGAGCACAGTGTTTAAGTTATGAGGTATTTTGGAGGAACTTTGAACTAGCGCATATTTACTCGGCTGCGTTTATTCCACGCAGTTATTGTCGGTCCAAACACATACATACACTGTGTGTTTAAATTAGTTTTCATTAAACTGATGAGACGGAACAAGATTCATCAAGTATTTTATATTTTTTAGCTTATGTTCTTATAAATTTAAACTCAATATGAACAAAGTGCAGATCTAAATATGTACTTGCTAACAATTTCAAGCATTTCCTATGTAATGCAATAAAAAATGACATATCGTATTTCTAAATATGTGTTTTGTGACTACTAGGGTTGGGCATCTCTGGTGTGAGGCGGATACGATACGTATCTCGATACACTGTCAACAATCCGATGCATTAAAGATACATATGCAGCAACTACCGATGTGATACGATACGATTCACACCCCAATCACGATGCAAT
>JBBPCS010044307.1:0-19893 GCA_037974645.1 Hollardia meadi
ATCCTTAGCATGTTAAATAGTGGTAGGCAACCCCCCAGGCTTACAGAAATGGTTTAACCCTACTGCTCAGCAGCCAACGTATGACACTCATCCGTTTAAACTGGACAAGTGGCCAAATGGCTCAAAATTACGTGAAATCAACGTGTTGTTAACGCGTTGTTAACATGTTGTTAACGTGTTGTCTACATGTTGTTAACGTGTGAAAAATTAATGTGTTAACAACACATAGACAACACATAGACAACACGTTGTTTGCGTGTTGTCTACGTGTTGTTAACGTGTTAGGAATCACATATTTTTGACCTGGTTGGCTTTCCATATATTAAGCAGCAGGTGAAAGCGCAAGTTGAAAATATTCAACTCAAGCGAAAAGTTCACGTGTATCACAGGGCTTTGCAGAGTGCAGAGCGGTGTACTTTGTGAACGTACAGACGTATAGCGACTAGAGAGTGGACAGAAACAACTGGCTGCTCAGAGTCACACTGAACTCAGACACACACGCCATCGGTGCTGCGCGAGGCGAGAGCAACGCCCCCTGATGACGTAGCCACTCCTACACTCGACTGACCAACCCCGCAACTTCATCACTTACTTACTTACTCACTTACTTACTCAGTCAACCACAGAGCAAACCATAGGGCTGGCCCTCTGCGGTCCAGCCAAAAAAGTATTCATTGTTTTAAAGCTGATTTCTTTGTGATGATTGTGTATGAAAAATTTTGAAATTCCTCTCTGGAATTTCAGCTCCAGCAGCAGCAGGACATCGTGTTTGTGGAAAGCAATTCACAGCATCTAGAAACTAAAAACCTCACTCAGGTGAGTTTATCTATGCAGTATATGTAAAGGTAAATGGTGATCAGTTCAACAGGTTGATGAATCCTGACCTGAGAGTTTCCAGTGTACAGTGT
This sequence comes from Hollardia meadi, assembly GCA_037974645.1. Taxonomy (NCBI): domain Eukaryota; kingdom Metazoa; phylum Chordata; class Actinopteri; order Tetraodontiformes; family Triacanthodidae; genus Hollardia; species Hollardia meadi. The sequence continues at coordinate 909 of JBBPCS010044307.1, forward strand.
GGACTCTTCAGTCCGGCAGAGAGCAGCTGGACTCCAGTATCCTGCAGGTTGTTGTTACTCAGGTCCAACTCAGTCAGACTAGAGGTCTGGGAGCTGAGAACTGAGCACAGAGCCTCACAGCCTCTCACCGAGATGTTACAGCCACTCAGCCTAAACAGACAGTAAAAAGGAAAATAAAAGTAGTCAGGGTTTTATTTTCTATTAAAAATATAGCAGACTATTTAAAAATATGGCCAATAAAACCTGCTATTTCTGTACTCACACAGCTTTTCTGGAGGCTTTGACCACTGGCAGCAGCCTCAGAAGAGCCTCTTCTGAATCAGAGTATTTCTTCAGGTCAAGCACGTCCAGATCTTTTTCGGACGACAGCAAGATGAAGACCAGGGCTGACCACTCAGCAGGAGAGAGGTTATCTGTGGACAGACTCCCTGACTTCAGGTACTGTTGGATCTCCTCCACTAGAGAACGATCATTCAGTTCATTCAGACAGTGGAACAGATTGATGCTTTTCTCCGGAGGCAGATTCTCACTGATCTTCATCTTGATGTATTGGACTGTTTCCTGGTCGGTCTGTGAGCTACTTTCTGTCTGTGTCAGCAGACCTCGTAGGAGAGTCTGATTGGTCTGCAGCGAAAGGCCTAGAAGGAAACGGAGGAACAGGTCCAGGTGTCCATTTGGACTCTGTAAAGCCTTGTCCACAGCACTCTGGTAGAAGTGTATCTCTGGATATTCGTCTATACTTTTTTCAGACTTCTGGAGGGTTGACTGTTCTTCTGATAGCAGATTGACACCAGACTTGAAGAATGTCAGATGGACATGGAGAGCAGCCAGAAACTCCTGAACGCTCAGATGGACGAAGCAGAACACCTTGTCCTGGTACAGACCTCTCTCCTCTATAAAGATCTGTGTGAACACTCCTGAGTACACAGAGGCTGCTCTGATATCGATGTCACACTCTGTCAGGTCAGATTCATAGAAGATCAGGTTGCCTTTCTGCAGCTGCTCAAATGCCAGTTTTCCCAGAGACTCAATCACATTCCTGCTCTCTGGATTCAAGTGTGGATCTGTCTCAGTTCCTCCATAGTACTTGACGTTCTTCAGTTTGGACTGAACCACCAGGAAGTGGATGTACATCTCAGTAAGGGTCTTGGGCAGCTCTCCTTCCTCTCTGGTGTTCAGCACATTTTCCAGAACTGTAGCAGTGATCCAGCAGAAGACCGGGATGTGGCACATTATGTGGAGGCTTCGTGATGTCTTGATATGGGAGATGATTCTGCTGGCCTGCTCCTTGTCTCTGAATCTCTTCCTGAAGTACTCCGCCTTCTGTGGGTCAGTGAACCCTCTCACCTCTGTCACCATGTCAACACACTCGGGAGGGATCTGATTGGCTGCCGCAGGTCGCGTGGTTATCCAGAGGCGAGCAGAGGGAAGCAGGTTCCCCCTGATTAGACTTGTCAGCAGCACATCCACTGAGGTGGACTCTGCAGCATCGGTCAGGATCTCGTTGTTGTGGAAGTCCAGAGGAAGTCGACACTCGTCCAGACCGTCAAAGATGAACAAAACCTGGAAGTCTTCAAACCTGCAGATCCCCGCCTCTTTGACTTCAGTAAAGAAGAGATGAACAAGTTCAACCAAGCTGTACTTTTTCTCTTTCAACACGTTCAGCTCTCTGAAAGTGAATGGAAATGTTAACTGTATGTCCTGGTTAGCTTTGTCTTCAGCCCAATCCAGAGTGAACTTCTGTGTTAAGACTGTTTTCCCAATGCCAGCCACTCCCTTCGTCATCACTGTTCTGATTGGCTCGTCTCTTCCAGGTGAGGGTTTAAAGATGTCCTCATGTCTGATCGTTGTTTCTGGTCTGTCTGGTCTCCTGGAAGCTGTTTCAATCTGTCTGACTTCATGTTCATTGTTGACCTCTCCACTCCCTCCCTCTGTGATGTAGAGATCTGTGTAGATCTGATTCAGAGGGGTTGGGTTTCCTGCTTTAGCGATCCCCTCAAACACACACTGGAACCTCTCCTTCAGGTTACATTTAAGCTTATGCTGGAAACAAACTGCAACAGGATATCCTGAAAGAACACACAAAAAGAAAATATTTCACTTCCTCAAAAAATTTGCACATTCATATAGTTTCAACCATCTCTTGATTGATTCATAAATGTCCCATTTATCTAGCCCGTTCAGTCTTTAGAGAAATCCTCTTACTGCTCTGCAGATCATTAGCCAGCTCTTCCTGGTTCATTCTCCTCAGGAAGTGCAGTAAGATCTTCAGAAATGCCTCTCTGCTGCTCCTCCTCTGCTCTTCTTCCTCTGCGTCCAACAACTCCTCATCCTCTCTCTGACTCTCTAAGCATGCTGGGTAATCTGAACTCAGGACCTTCTGGAACCTCTTCAGCTCGTTCTTCACAAACATGACAATATTCTCCTCCAGCAGCTGGAACAGAATAGTATATGAATGACACAATCAAACTAAAATCATGGAACCAAACATCAGATCTGCGTTGGATAGATCATGTCCAATCCACTGGTCTAAAAAGTGCAGCATGGATTATTGTGAATGGAATAGACGTAAGAGTAGTGTACATACCATAAATATGGAGTCCAGGAGTGTTTGACGCTGCTGGGCAGACTGACCACTGGGAACCTCTGAGCTCTCCTGTTCACCTCTGTGGACAAATCATGAACAATTATCTCACATTATACTGTATCTGTCTACTAGTCCTACAGATCCCACTGAGAATCAACAGTTTAGCCTGCAGCTGTTTGTACGTTTCAGCTCAGTGTTTTGCTTCAATAGTAAGTTTGGTTTTGTCCCAACAGCTCCCACCAACCCTTCCATAAGGCTCTCCCACCCTCACTGTCCGCTACTAGAGTGTCCTGAAGCATGGCACCTAGAACCTCCAGCAGCACCAGGCAGCTGAATTAGGCAGCTTCCAGATTGCCAGGCAACAAGGGATAGGACCCAGAGTCAGGTGGCTGGGAGATGGAATCTGGAGCGTAAGTAACATGAAAACAAATGACTCAGATGTGACACAGAGGATAAATGACAAAGAACCAATCGATGTTCTCGAAGTAAACAATTCAAACATGAATAACGTTTTAAGGTGTCAGCATGCTACGTCAGAACAGATGTCAGATGGTTGAACCGCATCTGAAACCCCCTCCCCTTACTGACTAGAGCCCAACCAATTGGGTGGCCGATTTTTTGGTCTACCACAGAAAGCTTTTACCTTCTGATATGACAATCAACAATCCCTGAAGGTGAAAAAGTAGGTGGGGTTTGAACATCTCTCTCAGTTCTCTTTTTTCAGTCTTTACACAACTGTTTTTGTCACTTTTCACAATAACACCTGAGGTCAACACTATGAATATCTGCAGGAGAGACTGTCTAACATAACTCGACTCATTTACAGCTAAATGTAAACCTACCTTGACGTCACCCATTGGTTTGTGGACCACCATTTTGCAGCCTCGAGTTTGGCATTATGGCCATCATCATCTTAATTTTTGGGAGCCAGAAGTGACCATATTAAGACAAGAGATTGGAGCTGGGAAGGATACAGATGCTGCGCCTCGATCCTGATTGGATCTGACTGAGAACCTGAGGTCACGCCATGGTAGCGACTTGTCAATCACAAAGTAGCAACTGAGACCATTAAATTGTTTACGGGTTAACAAGTTAAATTTACTCTGTTAGATATAGTTGAGTAACTTTTTCAAGTAAATTGTACTTTTTGGAGTAGTTTTAATGCAGCATACTTTTACTCTTACTTTAAGTAGATTTTTAGAAAGATCATTACTGTTACTTCATTACATTTGGATACATTCATCTCACTACTTTTATTTATTAACTGATTAATGCATTCATGCACATTCAGTTAAGAGGCTACAGAAGTATGACTTTCAAATAGCGCTAGCAGCTAATATTTACAGACGAACTGACAGCTCACAGTGCAGCGGGCTCTGGTGACAGTAGGACATCAGAGAACCGTGCTGACACTGAGCTGACAATAAGTATGTCTGTTGTGTTAATACTAATAAGTTGAATAATATATACACAAAGTATATCATGCTTCAAAACTACTCTTCCTTTCTGTCGCAATGTAAAGGTTCAAGCTAACGAACGGTGTGTTAGCTCTCAGCAGTGTGCCGTTAACTATCTTTGGTGTAGCCTGAAGAAGAGAAAAAAGATTTTTATTTCATGTGGACATGACTGATAGAGCATTTCAAACACAGATGGTCCTCGGGTCAAAGTGACGAAGTGAACACACCTGTATTTATTAGACAATGATGAAACACTACAGCATTATCTCCTAATTAGCCTAAATTTAGCATCTAATATAAGACATTTTCAGAACAATAAGACACTGATTTGGTCCCTTGTCTAATCTTATTGTCTTCAGGTGACTGGAGAGACTGGAATGTAGGGGGGCCCACACTTGATCTGTGGCTGTCTGTGATGAGAACTGGGACTTGGGACTTGCGTCTATGCTGGAATGATCAAAGTTGAAGGACATTATGACATGTTGACACTCTATATTTAGTTTTGATATTTAGACATGGTCTGTTATATACATGCACACGATTCGCTGGTTTATTTGCCAAATTATAATATAATACAGGAGACAACAAGCAAAGAATGTAAAAAAATATCTTTACTTATTGGCGTACTTAATAGAGTGTAACATTAGTGTAATATATTGTGATTTACCTGACCATCTGTGGTTGAAATAATACCAGTCATATCCACATCATATAAAAGACTTTGGGGAATTTTTTTTTTTTCTTTTCAATTCTTAAATTAAGGATACTACTACTCAAGTTTTTTTTTTTTTTTTGTGAATACCTTTGTATTCTAACTCAAGTAGCTATTTTGATGACTACTTTTACTTCTATTTGAGTACTTGTTTTTGCAAAGTAACAGTAGTTGAGTACTTGAGTACGGTTTTTGGCTACTCTACCCACCACTGGTTGTTTTTTCATAAGCTTACATACAATTTTCTTTTAGCAACCAGTGGAGTCGCCCCTTGCTGGCCATTAGAAAGAAATGCTACTTTAAGGCATTCCCCATTGGCTTTACTTTTCAGACCATATTTAATACAAGTCAGTGGTTACAGCTTACATTTGATCAGCAGATGGAAGTCGTCCTTTAAAGTTAATAAAATGTTCCATCTTGAAGGACAGACAGCTGGCTTCAGGCGAGTCCGTTCTCAGCTGCTGCATCCTGAAACAAAAACAGCACAGATAAATGTGCGCGTTGGATAAAAGCTGATGCTCAGTCTTTTAGCACAGACAATAACTTACTTTGTGTCACAAATTTTGTCAGTATTAAAATTTTACCTTCCATCAGCAGATTGCCCAAAAGCAAGAGGAGGCTCCATCGACGCATTGCTCTTCATGGACACACAGCTGTGTTCAGGTTCAGGTTCAGGTGAGTCCGGTGTGTGCTGCTGCTCTGGGCTTCAACACAACACACACAGAGCTTTGAGTGTGAATAATGATGGTGGAGTGATTTGAGTGCTCAGCTCTGACATGGAGAACAGTCATGGACAGTTAGAGACCCTCATCTCACCTGTGAGCTTTGGTCTGGCTGTCATGTTCCCCCCACAGAGTGGTTTTAGAGGGAGGGACTCCCTCCTCTCTGTCCTCACACTGATCCATAGCAGAGCCCACACCTTCACACAAACAGAGAGCTCACACATTATTCCTCGTCATTACGCTCAGTCACATGACAAACACACAGAGCTCTGACTGGAGGAAACCTATCAAGACAGCCTAGTCACCTCAATACTAAACACACTCATCAGACAGTTTGCATGGTAGAAATGTGTTGGCACTTTGAGCTGCAGTATCATATCTAAAAAATGACATTCACAATTAGGGCTGTGCGATATTGGAAAAACTGACATTGTGGATATATATCGCGATATGAAAAAATACAGTTAATTTCACCAGATACATACAGTGTGTTAATTATGTGCAGATGCACAGTTGAACAGAATTTTCATCATTAGGGGAACAACAGGTCTATCTGTTCTAACAAAGCAATTCCCACCCCTTACTTCAACCAAATTTCAGTTTTTTTGTTGGGAAAAACAAAAAACTTTACAAAGTCGTACTTGTTATTTACTGTACATGTGTTATTTACATGTAATTTACCATTCTAACGTGTAATGTAATTTAATTTTCTAACGGTGTTGAAATGTATCGTTAAACTACGTGGTGGAAATTAAAGACCCCCTCCACTTAAAAATGTGTTTTTCTTACGTTTAAATCCCCTAAAATGTCTGACCTGCACTATACTGACTTGTATCAGTCCAAAGTTTGTCATTAGAAAAGTGTTTTCACATTCCTCTACTGAAGGTGGAGATGTCTGTGCACTTCCTAAAAATCTGAGATTCAAACGTACACCAGGCGAGCTAGATTTGGTACGTCACAAATACGAAAGCCAATCGCTGTCTAATTTGCAAATACTAAAACTGCCAATGAGCCAGTTCCCAGGCAAACTTGGTTAGCTATCAAGATGTGAACACACTGTAACATCGTAGCATATATTATTGTACGTTTCACAACCACTAATGCTGTCAGCCACTGCCAGTTACAAGTCAACAAACAACAGAAACAAAAGATGCTAACTGCACTTGGCATTCTGATACATCTGCTAGTCATGATTTTGGTTCACAACAGACTCCTCATCTGAGTCTGGGTCTGACTGAGGCTCAAACATGTAACATTATGGCTGAATCTCTCCCATGTTTCCTCTAACACTAACCGTCTTGATGCTCGCAGATCTTTCACCGGTCAAGCTAGCGCAACCAGCGGTGGTGGGCAGGGCCAGAGGCCTGTGATTCATTGATCCAGAATTTCTCAATGAGGGCGAAATAGTAGATGTGCTTCCAGCTCCTTTGCAGGGTTTTTAAAACGTTTTAACGTGGGAAAACCATGTTAAATAAAATATTAGTCATAACAGAGTATTTCTTATGTACTTTAGAACATGTCTGGAGGGGAACTTTAAACCGGTTCAAAGATAAACACACTTTTGTTTTTGGATCAAGCAGCAAAAAAGTTGTAGCACAATGACTTAATTGGCCTTACTTGACATTGCCTGTCCTCCAATGTGACCATTGCAGACAGGCACATTGCAATGTTGATGCTGAAACGATATATTGTGCAGCCCTATTCACACATTACGGTGCTTTTTCTTTGCCATGAGATCACTTTTCACCTCTACTCTATGTGACTGGATTTGAAGAGTTCTTCAACATTTGACATGTCCCTAGTTTCCAAGTATACTATATCCAGTCGGAGGAAGCAGTGGCAGCTAGTCAAATAATCCAAAATCAATCATGCTTCCTTACATACAGTACATATCAGTTCCAACAGACTTTCTACCTTCATCTGTAGAAGAAGCACTGGCATGAGAGCTGAAAGCATCAACACATCAACTGAAAACTCCAGAAAAAATGTCTAATGGTGTGGTAACTAAGTGACCCTGCTTTAATGTTTATTTTATCTTATTTACAAAATGGACATCATGCTGTATTGAAGAAGTGGACTCCTAATAACATGGTGTTTCACCCGGGGCCACGCCTTACATCCTGCATCACACAAAGTGTTGTGTGTCTGATGCACATTCTCGTCACTTGGGGTCGTCTTGTCACTTGTAACTTCAGACACACATGATTAATTTTTCACCATTGGGGCTGTTTCAACGTTGACCTATTAGTTTAACCCAAACCATGATCTTTTCCTAAATCTAACCAAGTATTTTTATTACCTAAATCAAACTAAGACTGAAAACTTAAAACATTTTATTTGATTACCTGGAAAATACTATGTTTGCTAAGTCAAGGGACACGAATAGGGTGACCAGATCCCAACAAGTCAAATGTGGGACAAAGAGTATGTTTGTGTGGGACAATATGGGACATATTACCAATGCTGAGAGGTCTATCTAACTTAAAACATAAACATTTCTATTCCTTAGCTCAGCACATCTCTGTGTTTTGCCCTCTGGTTTATTCAGTAGCACGTTGCTTTATTTTGTATGTTTCATTCAACCATATCTATTTTTGAGCCACTCCTTTCTTGTGAGATAAGACTCGTGTACTGTGTCGCTTCATATATCGTATTCTCCTTGTGAAACTGAAAAATAACTGGCAAATTTTGTGAAAAACTCTTGAGAATTGCCTTCCACCAGACTCACTCAGTCACAAAATAGTTTCCGCCTGAATCTCCATAGCGGTAGCTTGTGGCTTTGTGGTGACAATTTCATACGCAGGCAGCGATGACAGTCACTGGTTAACCTGCATGAACCACATCCTGGTGATGATAGCCTTTCCTTCTTTCTTTACAGTCTTATATAAAAGTCAGAAAAAGGTCTGTTCTGAAGTGGTTTGACTTTTGAAAACTAGAGCCAATCAAATTGTGGGATATTGTCTCAATATGCGGGATGTGGGACAAGGGATAAAAATGCTGTGCAGTCCCACATAGAGTGGGACACCTGGTCACCCTAGATACAAATCCTATCCCAGTCCCCCAAATGAACCATACTCTTGTCACTCTATATACCATTCCATCTGACTTTCTGAGGGTTTTCCAGCAGAAAATTCCTCATATAATCGCTCAAATGGTCTTACAAGTCAAATTATCACATTCCATGTACATAGACGTGAGACAAAATGTGCAAATTATATGAAAACAACATGCACTCAGACTCAGACCATGAACTCAGCAAAATGTTTTCTGAGGTTTTTCTCATAAGCTTACATACAAACTTTTTTTTTTAAACCAGTAGAGTCGCCCCCTGGTGGCCATTAAAAAGAATGCAAGTTTAAGGCACTTGAGCATTGGCTTCTCTTTTTAGACCAAGAGGCTCCATCCATATTTTATACAAGTCAATGGTTTGAATGTACAAAAACGTGGAAAGACTGTGTGACACTAGAAGTGTGTCCCAGTTTTTAGTGTGAAGGAGACAAAGTGTCCGTGGTGATCACAGTGTAAACATCAACCTGTGCTTTTACACCAGCTCTTGGACCTGCATGCTGAAACTTATACATGTGTTCACACACCTGCACACACCACAGGCTGCTCCTAGAAAGTAAGTACGTTTACTCAACTGCTGGACCCAAGTAACATTTGGTGGTACTTGTAATTTATTAGTAATTTATTTACTTTGTAGTAAGTACACTAGTATTTATACTTACATTTCAGAGGTAAATGTTGTACCTTTTACTGCACGGTTTATCAGCTTTAGCTACTGGTTACTTTTCACATTCAAAGATCAGTTTGTAACATAGAATTCATTTCTTTTAGCTTTAACAAGCCAAAAGTATTTGAAGCAGTTAATACCCACAAACTGCAACATTAAAGTACTGATTACATGTTAATGCATCAGAGAGGTAGACCGATTAATCAGATAGGATTGGCGGAACTCAGCTCCGATAGTGGCCAATGGCTCCCACCTAGATTTTTTTTTTCAGTTAGTTTGATCAGTTCCAGATTTATATACAATGTGTTTATTACTTTAAGTTTAATGTTCAGTGATCCATATTTATTTATTAAAGTATTTGACTTAGATGTTCAGATCAACATTTATCCAGTTTTTAATAAAGTCGAAGAATGTTCATTTTCTACAGTGTCAAACTTTTTTCACTGGGTGGGGTGGAGGGGGTGATATTGGCAGATTGGTTGGCTATCAGCATTTTCCTGATAATTATCATTATTATATTGGCCTTTGAAACTCCACTATAGGTTGACCTCTAATCAATAATAATCATTCAGTAATATAATAATACAACTAGGCCTGCGTATTATATAAAATTTCTGATAACAGTACCAATAATAGTACTGTTAAAGTGATACCGATACCATGTTTGATGGGAGCTGACTGTTGTTAGATATGTGAGGGTCATCCTGTGAAGTCGGTACCTTTCCATTTTTGAAAAGCTAACTTAAATCAGGACTTTTTGTACTGATTTGGTTTAGACAGCTGGAAGTGACAAGAAACTGGATGGTGCCCTCTGAGGCCGAGTAATTTAATATTATATGACACTTTTATTCTTCTAAATGTGTTGGTTGTTGTGTCTACCCTGTTACACACATATGAATTCATATAGGGTATATATCGAATTAGAAATATGTGGTAAATTCTAAATATACTGTTATATAAGGATTACTAGGTCCTTCTTTTCACTGAGATGATTTTCAGCTTTGGCATATTTGGGGGAAAAAAACTTTTAGATGGTGGTCACGTCAATCAGGAAGAAAAATACATTCACACGTGAAAAATCTTTAAAGCCTCGTCTGAGAATATCTAATGTAGAATTTAGGGTCTATGGTTAATAATGGCCCTCACCTGATATCCCTCCACAGCTCTTTGTTCTATTTTTGTATTGAGATGCTTGTTTTTCTCATAGATCTGGGGATCTCTGATTAATGATGGATCAAGCCTGATTCCTCTCAAAGCCCCATTTACTATGTGATGAAACTGTACTACTACTGTAACTGCACTAAAAGGTGCTTCCTCATTTTTTTCATTTCTGGTAAAGGTCAAAAGATCAGGCAAAAGATCTAAGTGTGTGGGAATTTCTTCTTTCACTTTGGACTTGATATGATTTCCATCACCTTAGCAAAGATCTACCTGGGTGAAGCAGCCCTCTTCCTACATGATGCCAGTATTACAATGTTGAGACAACTTAAAAGTATTTCAAAGTGAAAGCCTGGACAGCATGCAACAGCATTTTTGTGGCAGTTTAAAACTAAACTGACATGAAGTTCGGGGACATATTTTTATTAATATTTATATATTCAAATCTTTTTTTAATAACAAGAATAGCAAGATAACGCTTAAAATAATATTTAAACGTGAAATTAAACATGTTGCCTACATTTCATGAATCAACAGTCCTACTGAAGTACCAAATACCTCACCATCTCAAGTGATTTAATTGATTTAAAATAGTATTTTATTTCAATTAGATTTTATATTAATGGGAGAGCACGCTGTAATCACATGTTTTAAAATGACATATTTACTTGTCTTTAGAGTAAGTTTATTGCTGAGTGTTTCTTTGGGGCATAAAAGGCAACGATTTCACGGAATTACCAGCAAATTCCTCCTGCTGTTTCTACTGGAAGTGAAATAGATTCTATAAGCGCCGAAAAGATGAACAAAGGATCGTTCGAGAGTGAAAAAGTCTTGCGTACATACCTTTAGATGAAGAGGAGACCCTGCGACTCGAGGGGCGCTTAAAGTGAAACTAAACTGACCGGCGGGGAGAGGTCGTGACGTAAAGGTTTTCGGGGCAACAGCGGAAACAGCTGAGAATGTGAGCAGACAGTAAATAAACCCTTATAAAAACAAGTGGATGGGTTGATAGACTTCAGGTGATGTGATCATATCATTTTGATCACATTTCAAATCTTTACATTCACGCTGTGCCGCCCCCCAGTCTAACCTATAGGTGGCGCCCGAGGCAGCATCAGGTAAATATAGGTTACAGCAGCTCCAATATGAATGGACCGCAGGAGCGTACTGTATATGAGCAGTATATTCATATAGTCTAATATATTAATACCCTAGTAAGTAAGCTAATGAAATTACACGAGTCTTTTCTTTTTCGGGACACTGTCTAATTCTATTCCACTACATTTCAGGGGTAAATATTGTACCTACTTTATTTTACAAATCAAGATATATATTTTATCTTTCATACAAAACATATGAGGAGCTTCTAAAATATAATGAATTTCATGGTTCCAACTCAAATGAGTGGATTTGCTTTTCTTTTTTAATTAACCAAATCATTTTAAGTTTTGTAGCCTACATAGTACTAAGACATGTTAAGGTGACATATGGGACTCTTGGTAATTTTGAAGGCATTTCTCACTATTTTCTGTCTTTTTATAAACCAAACAATCAGTTGATGTTAATGGACACAATCAACAGATAAATCAACAGATGAATCCATAATGAAATAATCATTAGTTGCACTCTAAGGCTATATAAAGTAGTTTAAAATAAGCTTCACCTTAAGCAACTATAAGAGTAAAATCCATGTATTTATATTTATACACTTATGCACGAGTAATAATGATCTAATGATATAGTATATAACAAGGACAGGGGACATTTTTCTGCATTGAGAACTTTTATGTTTAATAATTTAAGTTGGCTACATTCTCTTGATTACACTTACATACTTAAGTTAATTATTTACATACTTCCTAAGTTCTGGAAATATGTGCTTCCTAAGAATAAGCAATAGTAGAATATAATAACCACTAAATATTCTTATTCTTTGTCAAATGTCCCCAGTAGTCTTCCGTAGTGTTGACATTTTTTTCGCCATCAGCTGACTCCTCGTAAATTAGCTGGCCAGTTTATGAAGAGCTCAGCTCTAACAAACCTTCAGCATGCCATTATCCTGTCAACACTGCCACTCAGCTCTCACAAATCACAAATAGCTCCCACATTTTTAGAGACCTAGCAGCTTACGATGAGAGTCGCTTTCTAGCCCCGTCACTCGTGAGAGATACAGAGCTGCGCTAACGTTACAGCGAACGTTAGCTTCAGTTAGCCTGCCGAGCCGCTGCGAAAAGAGGCTAAATTAGCCGATGTAACGTGAAACTATGGAGGGGATTCTGTACAAATGGACAAATTACATGACAGGTGAGTCGTCTGTCTGGCTGTCTAACAGCTATTTTAGCTAACAGTCTTTATGGCCAGCCGTGGACACAGTGAGTGATGAACGATGAACGATGCTCGTGTTAGCTAACAGTGCTGATAGCTTGTCACACATCCTTCCCAACTGTCAAATTATCCGTCACGACCGTAGCTAACGCATGACACATGCTAGCCGTGCCACTGCTAAGATTAAATGCCAACTTAATTAAAAAAATAGATATTACGTTAAGCGTTATTTGGTCAGAAATTATACTCCTGACCAGTCTTAGCAGCCAACATCAATAGTTTGATAATCATATCGGCAGAGTAATTTATCAATTCACTTCCGTTAATTTCAACTGTATTTAACCTGCAGCTGCAGCTATTACTCGTTATATGGCATTGAGTAATGTGTGTACAGCCACAATATGTACTAAGGGATATGAAAAGCAACCCACAGTAACGGGGATTATAATGGCATTTGAACTTAACAATGGCAGCACGCCATATCTATAAATACTAGTGGTAACTTGGAGGATAAAATACACCCTGCTCATGATTTTAATGAATCCCACTAACCTGTCAGCTGTGAACTATATGAGTGTCATGTGAATAGGCTGAAAATTCCCCTGCTCTTATTGCACTTGGAACGAGGAAGACAGACATTGTCCTTCTCTTTGACTCTCTTCTATCACATGATCACGTGCTTATAGAGATCTCGTGTAAATAAAGGTGGAAAACCCAGGTGCTGTAATATCAACCATAAAGCTAAAACAACTGAGATGATGCATTGTTTCTTCAGGACATTGGGACATAACACAGAAGAAAAAACAAAACACATCAAACATCTGTTATTGCATTAACCAAAGATTGCAATAAAAGATCTTTGAATTGAGTTTAAATTTTTAAAAGTCCATACAGCAAAGTGAATGGAAGAAAACTACATGTTGTAGATATACATATGAATCTGCATACACAAATCTTTACAGGAAATGAATGTCAATGTGAGTGAAAGTATATTTTTCTTTCAATGAAGATTCATTTAGATGATTCAAGTTTTGCATTTGCTCTGCTACAAAATGTCACACTAGCTGTAGGGCTGACACATAATCTAATATTATCATTTAAAAAAAAAAAAAGTTCCTTTAGATGAATCATGACATTATGATACTGATCATGATCAAGCACATTTCTTTTACAAACCGACAAAATGAAACATATGGATTATTTAAAGGAAAGTTCACCCCAAAATCAAAACTACATATTTTTCCTCTGGCTTACAGTGCTGTTCATCCATCTTTAGACTGAGTTGGTGTGAGTTGCTCAGTTTTGGAGATATCAGCTTTAGAGATGTCTGCCTTTTCTCAAATTTAATTCAATTAGATTGCACTTGACTTGTGGTTCTCAAAGCGCCAATAAAATATATATTTTTAAAAACCTCTACAGCAATGTCTCTTTCCAGAAATCATGACCCGGTTACTCAAGATGATCCACAGACCTTGTTGTGAGCAGTTTCGTATAGGAACTATTTTCTTTCAACCAAACCAGTGTATCACCGGGCAGAAAGAAAACACATCTACTCGGGTCGAGAGGCTCGTGCTTGTGACAGGGCGGAATGTAAATATCAATGGCTTCTTCGTTGGCTTCACTGCTTGGGAAAGTGTGACAAAAAAACACCATTGAGTTGCATTAAGGGGAAAGAGCTGAAATTATTATTTTTTTTTTCATAAAGGATTAGTCTTTCAAGTTTTTCAAACTGCCAAGTATCTCCTAGTTTCAGGTTCTCAAATGTGATGAAGAGCTTCTTTTCTTTGATTTATGTGAGAATGATCTGAATATCTGGGTTTAGTAGCCTAGAATGAAAATAATTAGTTGCAACCAGAGGATCAATATTTCAATAGTTTGGCTTCTGGTCAATTTGAATCTGTCTCTTGCCAATCTCCCAACTTTATGGAAGTGCAATGTTGTACTACATCGATGGAGTACCTCTTAAAGTTTAGTTTGAAAGCGCAATAAAAGTTGTTTCCTGTACTCAGGCTGGCAGCCGCGCTGGTTCGTCTTAGAGAATGGAGTCATCTCTTACTATGACAGCGAGGACGACGTTGGTAAAGGAAGCAAGGGATCCATCAAGATGTCCGTGTGTGACATTAAAGGTTGGGCCGCTGTTTAAAATTGGCAGATGACCTCACCTATCCTCACCTATGGTACTATAAAGATAAACATTGTTCTTGTGTTTCAGTTCATCCGACAGATCTAACACGTCTGGAGTTGATAATCCCCGGCGAGCAGCACTTTTACGTCCGAGCTGTGAACGCTGCAGAGAGACAGAGGTGGCTGGTGGCTTTAGGCTCGTCCAAAGCTGGAACTCTGGACAGTCACAAACACAAAGGTACACAGAGTTTGTATGTAAATCTGTCTGTCGACCACATCTCCTTTGAAACAAATTGAAAAGAAAAACACTTGTTGGTTTAGCGAATGACTTCTCTTTGAATTCTTCAGAATAATGTGTTATTGTGTGAAGTTAGTTTTTCACCAAAAACCAAAAGGGAAATTAAAACACTTTGTGTGCCATTATCAGGGGTACCACATACATTCACAAATACAGCGTGTACTATGTTAAAAGCATTTCGTTTCTTACTGCTATTGTAAAAAAAAAAAAAAAATTTGGTCCAAGATGCTAATTATAACAATTAGAAGAAGAAAAAAAATCAACCTCTAACCTCTACTCTAATGCAGAGAACAGTAGTTGATAAAGGCCAGGTAAAAAAGGGGGGTGGGGTGTTACCTGTAGCCTACTACAACGTCTCACACGATAAATTCAGAAATAAACCAATCAAAGGAAAATCTGCAAAAGTGTCAAGCTTTGTAGCAGCTTGTGCTGGTTATTACATTTTATTAATGGAGGAGTGAAAAAGACACCGTGCGGTAGCTCACATGACTGGCACACAGTGTAAAAGTTAGAATATGTAGCATTTCCACATTGAAAAAAAAACCCGATTAGATCTTTTTTGTTGAGTTGTGAACTGACACTATCCCAAGTGTTTCCAACAAAGTTACTAATGTTATACAGAGCGTCCCAACTTTTTTTTGGAATTAGGGTTGTACCTCATTGTGACGTTTAAAAAGAGATATCTCAACTGTGAGTGTGTTTTTGTGCATCCGTTGCCAGGCCCCGACTGTCTGAAGACAAAGATGTCTGAACTACGCTTGTACTGTGACCTCCTCGTCCAGCAGGTCCAAACGATCCAATCACAGCACACTGCTGACACAGAGGCCACGCCCACCTCAGAGGTAATGCGTCCTCTGTTTATCCCAAACTCATTTTGTCACATTTTTCTTTCACATTTGTGTTTTTGAGGGGATTTCTGCAACACTTGTACTTAATTCTGAGTGATACAGTTACATAATCCCCCCCCCCTCTCTCTCTGCAGGCTTCTCTCCTCAGTGCAACCTGTGCAACTTTCATCAGGACTTTGGAGGAGTGTATGACCCTGGCAAACCAGAGTCTGACCCCTGAACTCAGACCTCCTGAAAGGGTAATTACACTTCTTCTAGCTCATTCAAGTACAATAACTCAACAGAAATGTGTTTTGGTGACATTTGGGTGAAAAAGGACCATTGACACCGACAAAGAAATACTGACATCTTCCCAGTGTGGTAAGATTAACCACAGAAGAGCCTGCTGTCAAAATGTTATTGTTGAAAAATGCACAAAATATAAATGTTTTTATTATCTCCGCCATGCATAAGCCTGGAGGGGATCATGCTTTTGGTTTGTATGTGTTTATCTGTCTGCACCTAATCTCGCATACTACTGGAGCCATCAGTCTAAAATTTTGTGCACATTTATGACGGCATGCTCAGGAACTCAGGACAATGTCCGGAGTTACACTTTCACACAAGAGGTTGTCCGTGTCAGACACTTTCTCACTACTGGAAATACACTGTCTAGGCGAGGGGTGGTGCCTGGGTAGAACACGCAGGCTGGAAGAGGAAGTGAGCTAATCCATGAAAAACTGTTATTTCGTTAATATCACTACTACATGTATTTGGACGAATCCTAAATACTGACACCCACCTATTTAGAAGAAACAAAAAGGAGTTGTGGAGCTGTGGGTGACTCACCATTTTGTGGGTGTAGCCCACATCAAATTTGTTTTCACTTTGTTTTTATTACATTTTTATTACATACATTCAAAAAACTAAAACAAATGTCTTTGGTCTGTTGCTGTCTGTCTGCCCAGATGAAGAGGTCAATCAGTCACCCTGGAACATACAGCTTTGACAGGTGAGTTTAAACACACAGGCATACCTTCCTCCTGGTTATAGTCTGCTACCGCTGCGCATTAGTATTAATAAATATATTTGTACAGCAAAGATGTAGACTGGAGTGGTTTACAAGACAGAATCTAAAACAAATTTAAGCAGCAAACAAAAATCCCAAAAAACAATAAAAATACCATAAAACACTAAAAACAAGAATAAAACCAACTTGGGCGATTACATACTTACAGTAGAAAACCTAAAGATTTAAGAGCAGACAAGGTGGAATTACCCCAAATTAAAAGCTAGATAAAAGAGATTTGTATTTAATTTCTCGTGGGCTTTACTTCCTGTTAAATTTAAACTTCTAAACCAACTGTCTGAATTTAACCGGCTGTCCAAATAAGAAAAACATCAAGATTTTATGCGCTTTGATATATTGCATGACTGTCAAGATGTCATGTTTACAGAACACATGAATTAATATTAATTATGGCCTCTAGGAGGCAGCATTGCCACACTTTGAACACCCCAGATGACATTTAATAATTTGTGTCCGCCTTAAAGGTAGGGTTTGTTTTTTTTCAATGCTCATATGAACAATGAAACAGGTTTTACTTGTGCAAATCAATCCTCGCCATAGCAGCCATTATTACTCTCTAAAGATTATCTGGAATTAATGTGAGGCTTCAACAGTCTTAATCAAATCAAGTGGAATATTGCAAAACCTGCAATTTTCATATTGACACCATTAATAAGACAGACTTGAACCTATCCATTAAACAAGACGAATGGACAGGATTTGTTATGAGTTTTAATGTTGCAAGAACTAAATGTGTTTTATTATTTTTAGGTAGTTAATATGGGTTTACAGGTTCGGTATCACATGGTGGAACAGCCTTTGCATTTAATTTCATAACCAATGTCACATGGTCTGAATTCCTTAATGTAAACACTGGTTTATTATGCTTATTGTTTCTTGTCCTTTTGTGGTTACATGTTGGATTTTCTGGCAAGTTGTGTCAACACGTAAAGCCATGACATTATAATGTAGGGGAAAATGAACAGTGAACATGTCTGGATAATAACATTTTCATTGACGTTTACAACCAAAACATAAGTGAGTAAAGGCGAGCATGACAAGATCGGGTAAATTGGACACATTGTGGGTTCTTTGCACCCCAAAATGTCCTCTTAGACTCTAAATGTTCTGAATAAAGGACAATGGGGATCCAACACTCATCATTTTACCTTTGAGTAGGACATTGCAACTCTTTCCATTCATCACTGATGACTTGAATCCCTTGAAGAAAGGATAAAGGTAGTGCAAATGGTTTTTATCCACAAAAAAAGTTTTATATAGATGATCTTTGTCATATGCAGAGGACTCACACATTTACAGAGAAAGAGACAGATGTGATGGGAAATGATGGATATCCGTCGCAGAATAATGTGCTTCTACATTCTGACACAATGAAAACATTGGTAATATGTCTCTATTTGTGTTTTAATTATTATTTTTTTAAACTGGCCTCTGTGTATGTCCTTATTACTGTCACTAATTATTTTGTTGAGTGAGGCGAGGAAGATTTCCTATTTGAGCTTTTATGATTCTTTATTTTTCTCAGGTCAGGTGTGCTGAAGGAGTACTTGAGTGGAGGTCAAAGGTCAACTCAGCGCAGGAACCGGACGTGCTCCGACAGCTCTGTTTACGATACTGAACGTAAGATAAGACAATTCAGAAGAAATATTGTACTTTTTAATCCACCACATTTCTTTGACAGCTTAAGTTACTAGTTGCATTTCAGATCAAGATTTTTTTAAGTAAAACATATGACTACCCAGACATACACTGATCAGCCATAACATTATAACCACCTGCATAATATTGGGTAGGTCCCACCTTTGCTGCCAAAACAGCTCTGACCTCTCGAGGCATGAAATCCACAAGACCTCTGAAGGTGTGTTGTGGTATTTGGCACCAAGACGTTAGCAGCAGATCCTTTAAGTCCTGTAAGTCGTGAGGTGCGGCCTACATGGATCGGACTTGTTTGT
>JBBPCS010044318.1:0-19893 GCA_037974645.1 Hollardia meadi
CACACACACACACACACACACACACACACACACACACACACACACACACACACACACACACACACACATTCATTCACACTCTTTTTGGACGTTTTCTTTTCAGCATCCAGAGATTTGGCTTCTGAGTAAAGCTCTCTTTCTCCCCATCCTTTTATTCTCTCCCATTCCAGTTTGGGTCTTTCTCTTCCTCTCAGAAAAAAAGAAAGAAAATCACACACTGTTTCTAAATATTTTGTTTTCTCTGAGAGTGTGTGTATGTTTCTGTATGTGGGTAATAGATCAAGTCTTTCACACGAGCCTGCTCTTTTTGTGTGTTTTCCAGAATTTTGGGTAGATACTATGAAATTGGTGTGAAATATTGTTAATAATTATGAGATTAATTATTAATACTGTGCAATTTAATATTGTTTCTTTAAAATTCAGGTGACATTTAAGTTTTGTTTTTTTTCGTTTTTCTTTTACATTTTTCAAACATGTCTAAGTGGAAAAAAAAGAACATTCATACACTCCATATACTTTATCCCTTAGAAAATATATAAAACTGTCAGTACTGAGAGTTGCGATTTAAAAACAAAAACAAAACTTGATTGTAAACAAATAGTTAGAGATCCTTAGAAATGCACATATTTGCGTTCTTTCGCGATATTATTGATAAATTCATTAATTCATTAAAAATGTAGCTGGTGACAGGAAGTGGTTAGCTTAGCTTAGCATAACAGCTAGCCTGGCTCTGCATAAACTTAAAAACCCCCACCTGAGAGCACCCTTAAAGCTCACTAATTAACTAATGATATTTGTTTAATCTGGACTAAAACAAACTGAGCAAAAGATTATTTGCAGTTTTCATTCGTACTGATAGGTACGTTTGTCAGACTAGCTGTTTCACCCTGTTTCCTGTCTTTGTGCTAAGCTACGCTAACCTTTTGCTTGCTATAGCTTCATATATGATTCATATATGATGATCATATGAGAGTGGTGTTGATCATCTGACCATTGTCAAGAAAGCAGATATTTCCCAAAATATCCAATTATTCCTTCAAATAAATTTGTATCATTACTTGCCTCATACATATGGTGAGCCTGACCTGCTTGTTTTAAAATATAGCTCAACTAATTTTAAGAAACAGTCAGCATCTAGAAAGTAAGCAGAATATGCTACCTGCATATAAAAAAACCCCAAACACTTCTTACAGGCAAATTGTTGAAATAAGTTCATATCAAATGGAAACAGCTGAACTTATCTGAGCCCCACTGGGAGTTTAAGACGTGAGATGAAACGAAAAGGCAGAAACAGCTGATATTCATA
Source organism: Hollardia meadi (assembly GCA_037974645.1). Lineage (NCBI taxonomy): Eukaryota > Metazoa > Chordata > Actinopteri > Tetraodontiformes > Triacanthodidae > Hollardia > Hollardia meadi. The sequence continues at coordinate 1,307 of JBBPCS010044318.1, forward strand.
GACAAGGTTAACGAACAGAGAGATGTGGCATAGCCGACAGAGGGATGGAGAGATGACAGAATCATTATGGTAATGCTCTCTCAGTTTCTTTCTCTCATTTCTAAACTAAAATCTGAACCACAGATTGCCGGTTTTCCAGGCTTCTCGGACATGCTGATAGTGACTGACATCCAGGCCATTTTCATAAATGAATGGAGCTTTCATAAATGATCTGTCACTCCTTCTCTATATCTCTAACTGTGTTGTGGTGTGTCTGTGCGCCAGGCTCGGACACGCACACATTTAGAAACACACACCCGCGACTACGCACGTCCCAACTGTCATCTGCCACCTTGTCTCAGCGGGAGCAGTCAGACTAGATCTCTATGCTCTGCTTCCTGAGGTGTGTTAGCTGAATGAGGGGTTGTCTGACCGTCTGTTACTGCCATGAAGGGCACTGGCGGGGGCACGACCAGGCATCAGCAGGTCCCGGCGGGTGTCGCCCTGCCTGCCCTGGACCAGAGCCTCACTGCAGGGCTGCTTACGCATCACAGATAGGCCTGTTTCCTACGCGGATAGTGTGGACTACATGTACCCAACACATTAACAATTCAGAATACTTAAACAAATATAACTGTAGTAGTAGTAGCATTAGTTTTAGCATTTGTGTACATTTATTTACCTTTTTTTTCCCCATCTCCCCATGCTTTCCCTCAGCTCACCACCTCTTTTTCTCTACCATCCACCATCCAACGGGACAGAGTCGCTAATGTTAGCTTAAACTCTGCTAACTGAGTAGTGAAATACCATCTAAACTGGGTATTTTCTAATAATACCCTGTAACCCCACAAAATAATGTAACATAAAATGTTGTCCTTGGCTTCGGAAATAACTCGGTGTTAGCCTTATTATAGGTTGTAAGCTAGTTATTCAGACATGCCAACGTTAGCATATTTTGTAACAGCTGATAAATGCAGTTTTGATGCTAATAATGTGTGCTACCTCATTGGCTGCTATTCTTATTTTTAAATGTGTAAACTAAATAATGTAAACTTCTTCCTACTGTTTAGTTTGATTATGTAACGATCCTCACGAATTGGCTATTGGGGCTATGTTATCTTGCTAATATTGTTAATTATCTATATTCTTTAAATGTTGTTGTTTTTTGTTGCACCATGTAAATAAAGATGGTGTTTTTATGATTACAAACTTTTTCTAGTCAGCAGAATTCAGCAACATACAAGCCTTAAGAGTTAATGGCATGCAGTCAGTCCGTATTTGTGTCTGTCTGTGTGGGTGCATGTTGTGGGAGCCCTTTGGCCTGCCCTAATCGATGCACTTCTCCTTGAATGTCCTTCTGTCTTAGCAGAATATAATGGCCACTCAGAGGTCGTGGCCTCTTTAATGAGCAGCTAATTTGTTGATGCAGTTACTTCGACTGTTATGTCATGACAGCAGACAGGCATTTGTTTTGCTCTGCTCTCTTCTCCTACCCCGAGGCTATGAGTTAGCATATTTCACTGTGTGTGTGTGTGTGTGTGTGTGTGTGTGTCTGTGTGTGTGCATGCCCAGGAGCTGTTTCTGTCAGCAGTTACAGTATGTGTTAGCATGGGAACTTAAGATATGTAGTGTGGATGTCAGCAGTGATCCTCATATAAACATTATACGCAATATGTAGTATGTGGATGACATATGCTGTCTGTAAGGCTGCGAATACACACACACACACACACATTTTTTTTTTTTTTACACCAGAGCCGACATGATGACGCCAGGATTAGGGTTCAGTTTTCTCAATTAATTGATTAAAATAGTGGAAAATAGTGAAATATGATGATCACAATTTCCTAAAAGCCAAGGTGACATATTTAAATAGCTTTTTTATTTTATTTTTACTGTCATAACACAAAGAATAGCAGCAAATTCTCACATTTGAGGAGTTGGAATCATCAAATGTTTTGAATTTTGCTTGAAAAATATGATTTTCAAAAATAATGACTGGTTAATTGTGTATTGATCAACTAAATCACTGAAGGTTGAGACCCAGCAAAAGGTCCCAAGATAGATCTGAGGCACTAGCAAGGAAACTAATTTAAATAGTATGAGCAACAAAAGCTTTGAGATGTTGCTAGCTGAAATCCAGCACACTCAAATTTAAACTATTGTTTGTAGAGCTATACTTGGTCAGGTGGCATTTAGAGGTGAATCTTAATTCCTGGAAGATATTTAATTGTATTGATAAGTAAAGGTGCTTTTAAACTAGAGTATATGCAATTTTCTGTGGAAAGTGTTGTTTGTTAAACTGAAAAAACACCCCACTTTTCATGACTTTTAGTATGCTATCTTGATCTCTAAAGGATTGTCTTAATGATACTGAGGTCATACATTAGTCAGACCTTTCTTGTGTTTGTTGTAGCACCCTGGGAGAGCAGGAGAAAAATCCGGCTGAGGCTTTTGTCAGCTTTAAATTAAGCATGAATACAAACTCCAGAGGGAGTTTGCATTTGTACCTCCAGTCATAGTTCAGGTTGACATTCAAAACAAATAGCCAGTAATTGACTTGGGACACATGGAGTGACTGTAGAGGTCAAAATGTAAGGTTGAAGGGGAAAATTTGCTGTGAAACACAAACAGAAAAAGTGCTGTTTTATCCAACCTGGTTGTGCAGCTTGAGGCCAAGATTTAGGTGTAAACTCTGCAGATAAAACCTACTTGAAAAAACAGCAAAACTGAATGCCCACAATCCTTCCGAATTCTCCCACATTCCAAAGGGCTCTCCCTCTCTCCTCCTACTGTGGCGATGGCCATGTGGGAGTTAAATCACAGCTCAGCCCAGGATTTTATTGATCCAATATGGAGGAGTCCTCACTGGCAGCTTCCCTCGTTGCCTATGAATCATTGGGGTAACTGCGTGGTGCATCGTCCTGCCTGGCACTGTAATGCATTAAATGGAATATACTGGAAGTTGTGTTGGTGGTACATAGAGTTTTCCTTCACATAACCTCCCGCCCTCTGAAGACCTCAGCTATTTTAAACCATTACTGTAATGATGAGCGTGAATAATGGCTCTGCTGGCTGGCACGATAGCAACGTAACTACTGAACTGTCCCTATTCATATCAATCAATATTTTACTTTTGCAGAGGACCTGAACAGGCAATTCAGGAACTGGAGATAAAATAAATAGGGCCTTGATATCGACCCCAAATATTTATATTAGTTTGATGTGAAAGCGGCTTGAAGGTGGCATGTTGAGATTAATTATAAACAAAATGCTTATGACGAGTTTTATTTTATTACCAAAATGTTGTGTTTATTCCTGTAACAAACATGGTGAAGGCATTTCCTAAAAAAAAAAAATCTCTAAGCTCTCTAATCTCTAATGGTCGTTTACATACATGTTTACTCAGAACAGTGTGAAACCATTGGCACGAGATAAACAAAACAGGGACCAACTCATATAAATCTCAGTAGGGAACCTATATTTATAAGATCATTAAGTTGATTTCATGTGTGTGCAGCTAAATGCTGCTTCACCACGTTTCCCTCCTACCTGACTGCCTCGCTCTGTTGCTCCACGTTGCTGCATTATACTCGCCATCTCTCCCGCCTTCTCGCTCCCTGTCACTTTGTCATCCGTGGCCCTCACACATCTGCCTGGTTGTGATAATAGCTACCCCTGTCAACAAGAATCAGGGGAGGGCAGCAGAACGCAGAGGGGGCTCCGCGGCTCACACACACATGCACACACATACACATGCACCCCGCACCAGCCGCACAGCCTCAATTAAATTACAAAACGTGTACCCCGGCCTGATGATTGTGGGATCGGTAAATTTGTGCCTGCTCAATGAACGCTTGGTTGCTGCCCGGAGCTGGAGAGTTAGTTAGTATGCAAGACGTTCATGGAAGATTGAAAAGACGAGTGGGAGAAAGAGAGGAAGAGGAGAATGAGAGGAGAACAGAGAGAAAGAGAGAAAAGTGCAGCTCGAGCTAGCAGTTTGAAATCGTAGCATCACAGACCTCCATTACCCACTACCTTTAGCTTTTCTCTCTTTTTCTACAAGCAGATTTTTTTAAGGGATTTTCTACACAAAAATACTGATGTCAGTAATCAGAGCTGCTGGAGCAGGAATACTTTAACTAAAATCAACGCACTGCTCTGCAAATTTTTTTTTAACTAATCACTTGGAGCTTTATTCAGTTTTAGCTATGCTAGTGGCATGCCTCTAAGGTTGCCACTGTCGGTCTGTCAGCCGTATCCCCCTCAGGATAAACTGAGTTTGATGAGCCCTTGTCTTTCCATGTAGCTTTATAATAAGGTCAGAGTTTTAATTTGACATTTTTACATTAGTTGTACTTTGTTTTTAGTGCTAATTAGCAAACATTAGCATGCAAACACACTAAACTAAGATGGTGAACATGGTAAGCGTTATACCTGCTTGTCAGGATTGTCATTGTTAGCATGCCCTTGTTAGCATTTATCTCAAAGCATCCAAGGCCTCAGTACAGCCTCGCAGAGCTGCAGACATGGCTGTAGATTGTTTAACTGTATCTCCTGTAAGAAGATTCAATGAACACAGGGAGGTCACATCGAATGTCTTGAGTGAAATTTCTACCAGGATTGTTTGAGAAAAAAGTGTCACTATCTCAGTATCACAAAATAGTCTCAGCAAGATTAGCATCTAGAAGTTGACATTCGAGTAGAGCGAATGCTTGATTTGCATTTCAGTTGGATTAAATAATTTTATCTCCTCTGCAGATTAGCTAGAATAAGCACAAACGGGGATTTTGTAGTAAAGAAGACCGTAAGTTTAGAAGACACCCACTTAATTTGACTAAGACTGATGAAGCCTTCAGAACTGATTTTTGCACAGAGGGGGTGCACAGGGTTCCTACAAGATTTGGTGAAGATGTTCACGGTCCCCAGAGAATGAATCCTAATGACTTTGATGATCCCCTGACTTTGTTTTCTCGTGCTGCCAAGAAGTCAAATTTTCATCACAGGATAGCTCTCTAAACAATGACCGAGTTACCATTAGCCTACAGGGAACTGTAAGATTATAAGATAAGGCTGGTGATATTTTAGATTTTTGTCAGTGTCAACAAATCCTATGAAAAGACCAAACTGCTGGGATAATTCTTTTTAAACGTGGGTCATGGATATATTGTTTCATTATTTTAAAAAGGATAAATAACTTGTTCAAACAGCTGGGCACCCTAACTTTAAACGTTACTCAAACAGGAGTGACAAGTGTATTTGTTTGGGACTATTTTCAGCTGTGGAATAATACACATTGGTCAGCTAGTGTGCATTTAGAGCAGCAGGACGTTGTAGATGGACTCGAAAGAAACAACAGTGTAGATAGAAAGTTCAAGGTAAAAAAGAAACATGAGTCCAACAGCGTGACTCAGTGATATGTTTTTAATAGTTTTGAAACAACAATAGAGCTCTACGGCACATAAGATATATCCGACTTTGTATTGCTAGTGGATCAATTCATTGTTGGTTTTGCTCTTTTCTTGAGATTTGTTGACAATAAGAACAGATTAATACCCGGCTTTTTCTTAAATTCTAACATTGCAACTTGACAGCTAACAGCATGCTAACATTAGCATGTTGTAACGGGACTGTTTTGGGACTGTATTCATGTTATCATGCTAATGTTAGCATTGAGGAGGAAGAGTCTAAAGGCCCAAACGCACTGAAAGCGATAATCAACGTGCGTCATTTGATGTTCCTATGGCGCACGGCAGGTGTCCGATTTGAAACGCCAACACCACAGAAGCAGCAGTATTTTGGGAAATGTCGCTATATGTAGTACTCATACTCTTCCAAGGAGACCGCAGTGGAGCATAAGGCCCCCAAAACACACACACATAAACATACTGTAGATAAACACATGCAGCCTCCGTGTCAAACGCAACAAGAAGACTCACTCCGGAAGGCTTTATGCTTTCAGTGCATTTTGGCCTTAAATATGGCTGAGGCTTAGGAAGCACTTGGAAAGTCTGATAAGCTGAGTTTTAGATCTCCTCAACGGTCTACAATAAAAGAAAAAAAAACAATATAGCTTTTACTTTGATACTCAGTCCAAACAGTTGTAACATTAGCGAAGTTTTGTCTCCATTTCTCCCATCCAACTATATTTTTTGGCTGTTTAATGAGCTATCGAGCCTCACAGGCCTGCTAGCATGCCTTTATATAGCATGCCTTTATATAGCATGTCTTTTTAGTCTTTTTGTGTTCAAAAAGCAGAGGTGATAAAGTTGCAAGAATAAATACATACCAAGGAAAACAGCCCATAAAATGAACGAGCTGAAGGTACTGAAAGAGAGAGACTGTTTTTATGAAAACATGATGAACCACATGAACTTACTGAGACACTTTTCCTGCGTGAGTTCACGGATGTACAATTTTTTACTGCATCCAGGTGTTGAATTACATAAGCCTGACTGTTTGGGATGATGACACAGCAGTTTTCTGTGTGTGTGTGTGTGTGTGTGTGTGTGTGTCCACTGGTCACATTATGTAGCCTGGAGCTGTCAAGCTGAGCCATACAAAAACCCTTTCTTTAACACACACACACTTCTCAGACGTTCACTCAAGGCAGCACATTTCCAGCCCATCCTGCTTTATACTGTAATTCAAGAGGAATCTAACATGTGATGTGGGGGTTTTACCGCAGAGCCGCGCAGCAGATGGAAGCGTATCATTTGATATCGAGAATGCACTTAATATCATACAGACCGTCCTTCAGCATGATCCACTGATTTGTCTTAGTCAGGGCCAAAGAGCTGTTTACAGTGTCTCCAAGTTTTGACTCAGCATGCGTCTCAAATCCCAACGCAGTCATGTTCATGTCATAAAAACTGAATGTCCTGTGCTGCAAAAGCTCACCAATTCTCAAAACAGATACATGCTGACTCAACATTTGATCTAGTGGCCCGCCAGTGTATACACTCAGAACTTTGGGCTCACTGCCTGCGCCATTTACTGTAATTGAGATTAATATGCTTTTAAATTAGATTATTATGTGTCAGTTCGCTGCCTCTCAAACACACACAGCCACGACATAAACAGCCGGATTGGATGACACAAATCAATAATGCAAAAATCTAATTAGAAAAACACAATTTGCTGCACAATTACAGTTGTACAGTGTATAGGTTTTTATTTACTTTTAATAAACCCTGGCTAATGTGCTCCATAATCATCCTCTTTGTTATCTCCACATTTTTCTTTTCAGTTTTTATTCCTGGGAGAATATTTTCAGCTGTCTGTTCCATGAGAAAACCCTCTTTACTGTAAACTGCCGTGATGTTTCCACTAGCAGCAGGAAACAGGATGTCTTTATGCACGTAAGAACGAGTGAAAATTATACTGCAACCCTATCAGCAGGCAAGAACGCTGATACTGGATGACTCTGCTAAACACCACATTATGTCCAGTGCCAGCTTTTTATGGATATGGATATATTGATAAGCTTAGAGCAAAAGAGAGGGTTAGGTTAACAGTACGGTGAGGTTGAAGGTATCGTTAAGACATTTTGGTAAATGTGACATTTCGGTATGTGTCTAAGTGCTTTCTTGCTGAGAGTTAGATGATACCACTCGGGTATCTTATGGTAAATACAAAACTTTAGCTATTAGCTTAGCATAGAGACTGGAAACAGGGGGAAACAGCTAGCCTGGCTTTGTTATGACACAAGTCACTGCTCCTGGCTGGGAAATAAGTCAACACATAACTGCCCGTAAAAGGCATTTTGACATTTTATAAATGACACATGATGTGTGATTATTGAGCTTTAGAGACTCGTGGCTGATTTGTTGTTGTTCTTTTTGTTTTAGCTTCTTATTTAATGGACAAGTATGAGAGTGGTATTAATCTTCTCATCTAACACTTGGCAAACATATTTCCTAAAATGTCACATTATTCTTTTAATGTTTGGCAACTAAAATACTTGGTTATGGTCAGGGAAAGAGTGTGGTTATGGTTAATAAATAGGCAAACATTAGGGTGCAAACAGGCCCCTACATGAAGGTCTGTTGCTCTACACAGCATCCACCACTTGAAAGATTTAATCATCATTATACAACACCAGATTGTGTAACGTAACACGAGTTATAGTTCCCTGTGCTACATACAGAAAGACAAACTGAACTAATTAATAAATAACCATGTCACAAAAATAAAACTTTGTACAGGTGAAGTGTGAAGGATGAACTGAATAGTCTCACAGCTTGAGGAAAAAAGCTTCTCCGTAGTCTGGTGGCACGGCAGCGGACATTTCTGTATCTTTTTCCAGATAGTAGCAGGGGTGAACAGGCTGTAGCCGGGGTGGGTTGGTGGTTCTGCAGAGCCGTTGGTGCCAGTTGGTGATGTTTCTAGTCAGGATGCTTTCTATTGTTTCTCTGTAAAAATTAACAAGAGCATAAAACAGGAATTTTGTCATTTCTGGGCTCTAAAATCAGTCAAAAATCCTCTACCCTTAGTAATTTTTGTAGATACAGTAATTGGTGACAATAATGACGAGCCATGATCTTTAACTAAAGAAGCTTGTGACTGGACCTGACATGTCAAATCCAGGCTAAAGTGACTAAAGTGAATGTGTTCCCCGAATGACCAAATCCTGTTATATACTGTAGATAATACGCTTGTCTGCAGTCAGTCAGCTCCTATAACCACCTTATGATGTGTCAACACTGCTGCACCAGAATCAAAGATCTTGGTTGGTGGCCCTTCCATCCTCGCCATTATCTAATTTACACCACTGCCGTGACACGTCTGACCCACACTTTTAACCTGATAGTGACCTGAGTTAGTGAACCGAGACAGTAAACCCGGATTGGCCACTTTGCAGGCTCGGCAGACCTAATATTAACAGCCACCAGCGTTGGAGTGAGAAGGTGTGAGGGTGCTGCTAGCAGACAATCTGCAGCCATGACTGTGATTGATTATGTTTGTTCCGTATAGTCGTATTTGGCTTAGCTGTCCCACATCAATCACTAATATGGATTTGTGGACTTAAAGCAACTGCTCTGAAACCGAGGAGAAGTCACAAATCCACCTCATAGATAGATTTTCACTAATAATGCCAATTTAAGCTTTTTCCTTTTGGATAAAGCTGAGTCCACTATAAAGTCGACTGTTTTTCCTTCTTGGTCTGCTCCTGTGCTGCACATGAAGTAGGTCATACTGTTCTGTATATGCTATGTAAAGTACAGTACTGAGCTATCCATGTGTGCATGCATTTTTCATGAGTCTTTCATGTGTGTGTGTGTGTGTGTGTGTAGTGAGAGAGGTTTGTGTGCTCCTGTGTGTGTGCTGCCTCTGTCTTAGAGCGAAGCAGGGATGTCTTCCCAGGAAATCCCTGTCAGTGTGTCTCTTCCTCTGTCTTTAGTTAGAAAGAGCGGCGAGAGAAGAGAGAGCATGGAGGAGCGTTGGAGAGCCTGCAGGGTGGTACCTTAAACCCAGAGAGAGGATGATGGTGGGAGATAAAATAGGAGGGGAAGTGTGAAGAGGGGAGGGTTGAGATGGAGGTGGAGAGAGAGAAAGATGGAGGGAAATCCCCATGCCAAGAGGATACACACACACACACACACACATACACAAGCAGCTGCAGATAGACTGGTCGACGAGGAGAATTGCAATGAGACAACCTGTGTGGTTTTCGATTATTTGAGACTGTTTCGGCGTTTTAATCTCAGGCTCGGCTCACAGAATGTCAAGGTCAAGAATGCAACGTTGAATCTCATCAGTCAGTGTTTCGTATTTAGAGACATGATTCAGAAAAAAACAGTACAGAGATTTGGATATGCAAATGACATTTTCAGTTGATAAATAAATAAATGTATAACTGTGGACAAGGTAATAAAACATACTTCCAGTGCACATATATATTTGAAGTTTTTGCAGCCTGTTTGAAAAGTTCGCACATAGGGGAGAGCCAGGTCAGGGGGTGGGGGTGGGGGGACTCAAATGGACCTTTGTCTGGCGACATGTTAAAGCTAAAATTAGCCTGTTTATGTGATTTGCAGCATTCCTACAGGCTTAAACACAACCACATGACAGCAGGACGGAGCGTGTTAGTGCAGCACTGGCAATATTAATCAGAGCCAACCGCAAACAACTTTCCGCAGGTCTGGCCGATTATCGGGTATTGAGCTGATTATTTTTTTGTCCATTTGCTGATAAAATAAATTATTTAAAAAATTAGCTACTTTGGCTGTGATGCAGCATCTTCTCTCTGTCTACAGTCACCACTCACTCACTCATATCCCGTCCACATCACTATCTAATATACATGTTAAGAGTAAAAGCCTATAAAAACTGAATATTATATTATATTATATATATTTGCCTCCAAAATGCAGCAGAGTGGAAGTATAAAGTAGCAGAAATTTAAAATGATCAAATAAAGTACCTCAAAATTCTAAAACCATCACTCGTTTTCTAAATTTTGACACTTTTTCTGATTTTCTATTTTATTGTAAATGCATTTTGGTACTAATATTGGTTATAGGTCTCCTTGATTACCAATAATTGGTATCACCCTGAAAGAAAAAAAACATATTGGTTGATATAAGATTATTAATAAAACAGCTATTTAATACTGAATTTATAACTAGATTTTCACAAAAAAAAATGCATTCATTTTGCTATAGCCCAAATATTTTCATAGTGATTTAGTCTTAGTAGTTTGATTTATTCTAGAACTACAAATGTTATTGATTTGACAAGTCTGAAGAGCACAATATTACACCTTATTTAATTAAAAATGCTTTAATTTCTATCTTGCCTTCATCAGAGTGGTGTCTGATGTTGTTTCCATTGCTCACTCATTTGACTTATGCAAATTTGAAAAACAAATATAAATGCTCATCAACACAAGGCATACATTATTGCAACCAACTTTTCAAAGCAGCTGTTTTGCAACTCGACTGAAGCCGCTGCCACACCTTAATCAGTCATATCTTCGTGTCATACTTCACCAAATTGTAATCCGGGGTCGATTTGCCACACTTGGTCATTTCCTCTTCCTCTTTTTTCACACTTTTCACTCATGACAAGAAAGGCTGTGCTTATAGTCCATGCAAGAGCTTTGCAAGCAAAGTTGCAAGCGAGAGGATGCTGCCCCCATTAGCAGTTGGGTGACCCCCAGCTAACACGCATCCAGGGGATTAGAGTTATAAACACGTAACATCTAGGAGTATTTTTCCAAACAGAGATGCAGCCATGTTAATGCATTTTACACATTTAAAACTATAAAGAAATGCAGACAGATTAAACAGGTGGCAGGCAGGTGTTATAAACAAATGAGCTATCTGGAAACATTGCTCGTGGGTTTACTGAGTTACTGTCAGTTACACAGAACCCAAATATCAGAAGAGGAAGTGATGATGAGTGGCAATGAAGCCAGACCAGGTGCAGACTCATTCAGTTTCTGTATGTTGAGAATTATTCAGATCAGTGTCATACTCTCTTGTATCATTGTGGTGACTGAAAGCACATCATTTCAGATTAGTATCAGCACAGGGTTTCCCACGCTGCCCTCCTTCTGTCTGCTGCAACTCGGGCCAAGTGGGCATTTCCCACGATGCAGTCGAGTTTGTGTGTGGGAGAAAAGAGGCAGAAAAAGAGAGAAAAAGATGAGAGAGATGGATGCAAATTGGCATCTAAAATTTGCCTTGAATTCCTGAAACGGAGTGAAAAGTTTCTTGGGGTTTTTCACTGCATGCACGGTTGAGTTCACTGTTTGGGCCTGTGTTTGTGGGTGCTTTGCGATCTCCTTAAAAAGTCTCTAAAACCACAAGAGTGCATTTAACACAATCACAGCCATCTGCACTTGATTCAGAGTGCTTCAGAAATACCTTGAAGGCCTTGTACACCTCTCGTCTCACCAAGATTTACTGAAGCATGGGGACTGATAATGGCTTTTTTCATGGAGTAAATATGACCATATGTCCATGCTTTCTCTTTTTGTCTCCACTTCTTCCTTACTGTCTGTACACTCTTAATGCATAATGTGAGTTTTAGTGTATTACTAAATGTCATGCTTATTTTTTTTATTCATATTCCTGTTAGGACATAGTGGCCTTGTGTTCTTAATGACCCATTTAGATGGTTGAATCTGTTGTTTACGAGCTGTTTTACAGGATACATTTCCCTACAGCGGCCTTTGTCTTGCCCTGCCATGTATTTATAGTACGTGTAAAAACTGCAGGGCTGTTTGCATATATAATAACACAGCATGTTCACACTGTATGTGTGTGCTCTACATGACTATATCGATGTGGCTGGCCATAGATTTATGTGTTGATCTGATCTGCACCCTTTTTTCAGAGTTGTCTTCCTTCCTGTTAGTAATGGCATTTGCAATGGTTGCGTGTTATGTGTGTGTGTTTATTCGTGTGCTGCGTGCGTAGTTTGTGCGAGACTGAAAAGTGATCATTATGACTGGGCTGCTACCTTGTTTTTTCTCTTTAAACGACCCTGCACACTCTAAATTGCACTGCGCTCTGCTCCACAATTGTGCCTGAATGAGCGACTGTGGGATTGCAAGTAGCTCGGTATGAATCAGGGCAGAGCCATTTTTCCCCCCTCTGCCCTCGCCGTGTCAGTCTCCTGCATTTGCAGGTGTGTTGGAGCTCAGCAAAGTGCAACTGTATGAAATAAGATTGCAGAAAACTGCAAATTAGAGTTATTTAGTCACAAAATAAATGCTTCCCACCGCACACCCGTGACTCCTCATCGTGTTGTTACTTATGATTCACCCCGTCTCCCTCTCCTCATGCTTCCTCTATGTCTTCATAAGGCATAAATAAGCATAAATAACCTAAAATATAGTTGTTATCATTATTAAAGATGTTCTTTACTCCTAATCTGTTTGGTTCAGTTCAAACGAAACCTTCGGTTCTTTCAGTTGCTGTAAAAAAGTGTCAACTGAAATCTGATATGGACTAAACGACCGGTATGGTTCCAATCAGATTCTGGTGCGATTACTTTGTACTGTGACAGCAAAGCAGAGTAATGGCAGGGTTCTGTGGTAGATATGTGATTTCAGCATGAATTGAAATGCTAAACGACTACGAAATTCGTCTTTTGTCAAGCTGTAGCTTGTTTGAGCTGTATAAGTGATGTATGAACAGTAATTGTGCAAGATCACATAAAGTCAGTCTTCCAAAGAGAGTTTTAGAAGTGATTTAAAAGGAGGCAATGTTTTTGCTTACCTGATCTTTTCATTTAGGTTATTCTAAAGGGTAGGAGGCTTACAGGCAAAGGAAAGCTCATGTTCAGTCTAAGGAACAGCTTGCAAGGTTTCATCTAAGAGGCTTGTGTGGTGAACTGGGCTCGGTTCAGTTAGAAATGTTATTTCATTTTATCTACTTTGGGCTTTTTAGCCTTTATTTAATATAACAGCTGTAGAGTAAGATAGGAAAGTGGGAGGGAAGGGCCACAGGTTGGAACCTGGGCTGCTGCTGAGGACTCTACAAGAAAATTTTATGATGGACCTAGGAATCAGACATATTGTACCTGATTCAAAATTAAAGAATAATTTAATATTATTTCACAGATAGCCAGTAAATGGCTGCAAATGGCTGAAAATCGGCTCTTCTTCTTCATAAATGCAAAGAATTGCACTAAACTATGTGACAAATGCATGAGTAACACTTACAAACAAACACATAGGAATGTTATGATTTTAGCCTCAACAGAAACATGATTGAACCTAACATGCCAGTAAACAATACAGTTGGCTTGTTGTACGTGAGGACTGTTTGTACTCTGGCCTGAGGTGCAGTGGAGATTCACAGACGTTTCTCCTTATATGTGTGTGTTTTCAAGGACAATGTGGAGAGAGTAGAGCTTTTGTTCCGACAGGAGAAATGAACCACAACCCAACACGCCTCCATCATGTACTGGACATGTATGTCAGAGGTTGCAGCAGTGAAGACGTGCTTTTCAGATGATTTGTTTGAATGATAGCCTCTGAGGCACAGAGGAGGAAAGTCCTGAAAGGCACTGGATATTTATTCACTGTCGGCATAATTGGGGTAAATTAATTGCCTCTCACGCAATAACCTCCTAGATTAAACGACCTACTCCCTTTCCAATTCTGCGTTGGGAGCTCTGATTTTGAAGTAGTTTCAATTAACCTGTGATGATTGAATCCTTCTTACTGGGATTTGAAATGGTTTTATATTACCTCTAAATTTTTAAGAACTTATAATAAAAAAAAAGAACATAAATCAAAAAATAGTCATTATGTTCAATTTGGACTTTTGAATTTTGATGTACTCTCAGACCATTGACTTCCCCAAAACATCTCAATCGCCCCCTGGTGGTGGGCTGCAGTATAGGTCATAAACCCCTCCTCCTCACTGATACCAGGTAGGACATGAGCCAAACTAAAAACTCAAAGTACACCTCAAATAAATTTTTCCCAAAGATGGTTTCTGTCGTTTTAGGTAGTTCTAATCACACTGATATATGTTCAAGTGTTAGTTTTTCTGATCAGTTTGATTTTAATTAGTTATTTGATGCTATTAAAAATGGGGTGAAACGTAATGGTTGACAGCTGAGCGGGAACTTGGGTGGGAACTTACCGCGGCTCCGCTGCCCGGTCGCTACTGCACAGACTCTGGCTTGGAATGACATCACCAGGGCAAGATAGCAGTGCCTGTACCCGGCATATCTTGGCTTCACTTTTGTACAATGGGAGGAAGTGGAGACGCGTCGTCCATCTTTATTTATGTCAATGTTCCAGAAGTGTTGGAAAAAGTAGATGATTGTGCCAACGTGTTCATCTGCTCTGAATAATATGAAACATCCTGCACAATTACAGTTGTAGGTATGAAGAGGATGACAAAATATTTTGCAACGAGTAGTCAGATTGATGTAGACGAAAGAGGAAACAAGTTGCTCTATTGCTAAACTGAGACAGCTTTCAACCCTCAGGATGCCACTCGCTGTAGACACTCATGCACACATGCACTTGGCAGGTTTATAGACACTCATGGAAGAGCTAATTTGATAGATCTGATAAATAACACAGGCTAGAGAGTCTCATGTTTGAAATACCTTCTTGTGGTGGGTAATTGCATGCAGCTGTCTGTGAACACAAGTTGGCCTGTAAATGTGTGTGCACTCTTTTTGGGTGTCTGTGATTGGCAAGTAGGTGAAGAACAGTAACTAAGATGGAAAAAAAAACATTTTTGAAAGGGAATGTATAATTTTGTTTCAAGTTGGAGACAGATGGAGAGGGCAAAGAAAGTGACTGAGACGGAAACAGACAGATAGTGAAAGATGCATTGAGTATCCGCAGGACACAAAGGTATTTAAATGGAAATAAGGTTCAAGTAATGAGCTGTCGCAATCAGTGAAGTCGCCGGAGTGACAGATGTACAGAAAAAAGTGTTGGCTGTGGCATCAAGGGAACCTTCATTTTAACTAAAACCTGAAAATGAGCCTCCTCTGGAGGATTCTTAAAAATGACATGAACAGAAACAAATGACTCCTCATATTGGAGAGACAGAATATTAATCTCTTTATTGTGTCTAAAGACATAAAACCATATATTGTAGCCGTTCTGTGTTTATTTCTCCAGTTTGGTGCAGTTTGTCAAAAAAACAAAAAACAAATACGGATATTTCCCAAAATGTCACACTAATAATTTAAAGACAACACTTGCTGCTTCTAAACTGATTTCACACTTGGTATACACAGAAAACATGTCAGTGACCCACTGACCTGTAGACTAGCTATACACTGACCCTTACATCCATTATTGATCTTCCAGTTTCCCCTCGGGGATCTTCCATGTTTCATTTCACCTCACTATTCGGTATCAGCAGAAAAGCATAATACTTAAATTAGGTAAGCTTATTTTTGTGCTCTTTCACACTGGGGGAAAAAAACCCACTAGGCTATAACAAAATCTGATTAATGACCCTGAACAAAATACACTGCAACAATAAAAGCCAACTGGTCATGTTTTTACTCTCCCATAGCTTATTGGTTGGCCAATTTTATCAGCCAATATTGGCCTATCAAAGATATATTGGTTTCAGTGTATATGTTGTCTGATATGTTTGTTTTTTTTTAATTTTTATGGAACATAATGCATAAAATTATGCTTTGGGGAATTTTTAATTATTAAATTCCCAGTGAGGTTTACTGTTTCAGTGCACTGATTGACAGAGGCAGGCTAGGTGTTTCCAGTGTGTGTGCTAAGCTAAGCTAACTGGCTGCTGGTTTTTATGATTATCGTACAGACATGAGAGTGGTATCAATCTCATCTAACTCTTGAAAAGAAAGCAGATTTCCCAAAATATAAAGATACAAATAAGTGATAAGTAACTGACTGAAATGTATTTAGCTAACAGGCTAATAGGAGGCTGTATTTTTAACATTAAAGGATGTTGTAAGCTGTTGCACAAACTTTTTGCTGTTGACGCAATTTGATAGGAGTTGATAAAAAGCCACAGTTTAATGGCCCTTCTAAGCTATTTGCTCTTGAGCAGCAGAACAGGGATTATTTTTCATGTTTCTTGGGAGAAAGTCAAAAAAATATCGATTTTGTCAAATGAGCCTAACGCTTCAAATCGTTCTCTACAAACCCACATCATAACAGTGGGATCAGTGCCCAGTGATATCTGAGCAGTTTCCCAGTTATTGCACCAAACAAACACTGTCAATAAAGCAATATTTATTAGTTTGTTTTCGTGTTTTCACCACCACCACAATAACAACAAAATGTAGACCTATTAAGAATTTGACAATAGTTTTTCACATGAGCTGCGACCTGTTTGGATGCCAAAGATGTTTGCCTCCAAGTTTACAAAATAAAGTTTCTTCTTCTGAACTTTCAGCAACATATATTTGACAGTGTATATTTCTGAGATGAATCGATGTGCTCCTAATCGTTAATAGTCCTGTTTTTAGCTTTATGAGAATTTATTTTGAAATGGTCCAGTGGGTTTTTAATTATGAAATAAGATATAGGAGAATTTTCTCAGCCCATAAAAGCAACGATATGGGCATAAAATTATCAAAATGTTCCTGAAATAGTGACATCCTCTCACCGTGGTGCTCTGTGTGAGAACAAATGCCCAGAATATCCTGACAAATCGGCTCTGACCCCGGCACAGTCGGTGTGTGCTTCAGTGTCTGTTAACCTGCGTGGTCTTGCAGCAGCAGATGTGTGATCCTGCAGTCTGAGCAGTTTAAATGGGACACGGCAGTCCCACTAACGGGCCTAATACACTCTCAGAGGGGAAAAAAATGGGGGAAGACTAGCATGTAATGAGAAGACACAGCTGTTCAGCATGCAAACACACTGCATTCCTCCATTCTTTATTGTTAAACAAACCAAACAACATGTAGAAAAACATAAATAGGTCAGCTGTTTTAGGATCAAACATGCTTGGCTCACAGTAGCAGTGCTGTTAATTCATCCCAGGACAGCTGGCTGCATGGCAGGTTGGCTGCCATGGTGGAAAAGACAGTGGACAGATGAGCAGGTGTGACTGTTTCCTTTTCTGTTTTTACAGGGTTTTTAAGAAGGTATGAATCTATGCAGATGACTAATGTATTTGAATTATACAGTAGATGATATTGTATATCTTTTTTTCCCCCACATTATGCGTAAAACAATCATTTTTATTTGAGGATACTCATTTATATGAGGAGTCTGTAGGGATGAGGTTACTCATTTTTCTGCTTTATACTTAATTTTTTTAATCCCTTTGCCCCTACTACAGTCTAAAGAAGAACTAACAAGTTAAAATTAGGCAAGATGGTACATACTCCAAATATAGTTATAGACATCAAATAAAAAAGAGAAAAAAACAGGAAAATAACATTTTTCTTGCATTTTAAAGAGAAAAAAAAGCTAATTTGTGACCTTACTTTTTAAGCATTTATCTTTAAATCAGCCACCCTTTTTCAAAATGTGCTCAATGTTTTGTATTATATGACTCAATTTTTACATAAATTGTGCTTCCTGAATTGTACTTTTCCAACTCTAAATCAGGGTTTTTCCATCTTTTTGTAATTTGCTTTGGTGTTGATTTTAAATAAGTATTGAGTATCTTAAATATGTTTGGTTGGATGTTTTCCCTGAGATGACTTTACTGATTTTACATTGTCACATGAACTTGGTAAGGGTGGTCTTTACAGAGGCAGTTACCAAGGGCCCCAGTGCAAGCTACCATGATGGGCCTTGCATGCTAGTTTCTATTTATGAAGCTCATGCATTCACACACGCACACTTGGTCGCAACCATATATATTATTCATTTATCTGAATAGTTTTTATAGTTTATTTCTGTTTCTTTCTAAATAGAATAACAATATGGCAAACCCATCTCAGATTCTATGGGCCCCCCACCCCAGGGGGTCCTGCACTATCCATATTGGAAACTTGGAGAAGTGAGCAGGAGGGAAAGAAACATGGAAAGGTCTCTGGGTAAACCAAAACCTTCTGTCAGACCATATATAGCCATGGATCCCTGCTACTGCCCTGATAGTGTATACAGACACACACACACACACACACACACACACACACACACCCACACACACACACACACACACACACACACA
>JBBPCS010044329.1:0-19892 GCA_037974645.1 Hollardia meadi
CAGTGCAGAGAACCAGGAGCGCAAAGGAGAGGCCAAACCCACACACAAAACAGACAGGAGGACAGAGGAGCACCAGGAAACACACCAGAAACAATGACAAAAATCTGACAATATCCTTTACAGTAATATCCTGGTTACCTGTAATAAAGTTGTGTTGTTCATAGTGTAAAAAAGGAAACATGTACCTGTAACTACAGGTTAAACTAAGGTGGATTGATTGGATTACTGTATAAGAGAAGGAACTCTTCAAACTGGGCAGAATATTCACCATGACCGAAATTAAAATATACAACATATATTGTGAAAATTTGAGACAAACAGGGTCACCGTTCCTTCACTTTCTGATATCTGACATTATTCTCTTCATCCTGATTAAATGTCCATCACTCCACTTAAAGGCCATAGAAAAACAGGTACTCCTTATATATAAGTCCAGATCCTGCCTGAGAGGCATCATGTTTTAAAATGTTTTTAGTATCACAGTAATCCAGTGACAGTCGTCTGTAAATCCGTGGCTACATTGCAAACAGGAACTGCTAATAGCGAATTTGGCTAATAGCTCACATCCAAGTGTGTGTGTGTGTGTGCGACTCTGGGAGACCAGGTCCTTGCTTGGACTCCACTAATTGATATTCTTGTGGTAACGTTCTGGCCTCTTCCTAATGAGAATACACTAATTCCCAAAGAATTACAATGAGCCTCACTTACACGCTCTTTCACAAAACACACACGTCATGTCGTTGTTTCCGAGGATGTACTCGTGGCTAATGATGCTGCGTCTGCCACTCGAGAGCGAGAAAGCCTTCACACCAGTCCAGCTCTCACCTCCTTGTCACCATAACGACTTCCTAATGGAGTCCTGTTTGATTTATGCTCAAATATTACACGCTGAGGTTATGCTTCAGCCTCTTAGCTGTCAACAAATAAAGCCTCCCCATCTGGTCGGTGCAGGTAAATAAAGAAGGTGTGATGGGAGGAAAGTAGCATCTAATTAGAGTCCCTTAGAAAATATTGAACAGGAGTACATAATGAGAAGAGCGGAGAATTCGTACAAGGACTGTTTTACTCAGCAACAAATATGCAGGATGTGGTTTTCATTACAGTAACTCTTATGTAACCTTGAAAAGAACCATGCTTTTACAATAACTTCATTACTGTGGGCTTCAGCAGGTATGAGACACAAATACCTAGACCTGATTACCTGACTTGATCCTCACTAACCCTGAAATGTAATAATGCTAATGCAGGCAGAGTAAGGCGGTGCGTGCTGAAAGGCGGCACAAGGCTGTGGAATGTTTTTCTGCGTGTTCTCACCAGTTGTTGGCCTTGCACTCCCCAGGCAGCGTACTGCAGGACCGAGTTCACCACCTCAGGAGGGTCCAGCTCCCAGACCTCCCTGAAAGTAAAGACAGCAAGCAATGTTTTCACTAACATCTAGTGGAGGTGGTCATGGGTCACTATGCCCGAGGCCCATGATCTTATTTTGATAATGAATTAACCATTGAAGTCATTTAACAAGAACAAATGCACAAGGTTTGATGGTTCCAGATTCTCAAACGTGAGAATTTCTCAGTCTTGGTCATTGACATAAATAAAGATGGACGACGCGTCTCCACTTCCTCCCATTGTACAAAAATGAAGCTAAAATATCCCGGAGACGAGAGTTGCCATCTTGCTCTAACACGAGCAGGTCTCAGCTGTCAATCATGACGTTTCAGCCCCTTTTTATAGCATCAAATAACTAATTAAAAGCAAACTGATCAGAAAAATGAACACTTGACCAAACATCAGCAACATTTGGAAAACAACTGTTTGAGATGTACTTTGAGTTTTTAGTTTGGCCCATGTCCTACTTGATATCACTGAGGAGGAGGTTAAACAACTGCTGGGAGTTAGTTATTGTAGTTCGGGCTGCTGCGACACACAGCTCATGGAGACAATTACAGTAAGGTACATTAAAAACCAAAAATGTACACTCTTTCTAAGAGCATAGCCTGGTCACACCACATATATTTTAACTAGGTCTGAATTACACTTTATGAGGGTATCATTATCTCTGATGTCCATCACCAATAAATGTCCATAAATCAACTTAGACATCATAGTAAATTAGATATTCTTTATAACAGAGATTCACCACATTTTTACGTTTTCTTCAATATCAAAGTAATCCACTGATAGTAGCAGTACATAGACAGATGCACTGCAAACAGGAACCGCTAATAGCTAATTCAGCATAGCTTTAATGGTGCCAATTTACTAATATATCTGTGTGAGGGGGGCAGTTTTCTCAGTTTTTCTCAGCATCAACAGATATGCGACACTACTTCATCCTCAAAATGTATGGTCTAATCAATCTCGGGCCTGTGCGCTAATTGAAAATCACATTTTCTTTATGCATGTTGCAAAATAAACAGACATAAATAGATGATAACAATACTGTCAGTGCACTTACTCAACAGGTTGCCTCAAAACAACAGCTGAGGAGAACAGAAAAACGTACCGTGTGTGAATGTTGTAGATACTGTAGGAGGCCATGTAGGAGTGTCGGTAAACCTGCAGCAAAAAGAAGAAGAAGAAGAGAGAGGCAGATTAAAAGATGACATGTCTGAAACATTAACGAGAGAAGCGGCAGGGCCACAGATCATGACATCATGATAAAAGGAAAAAGGCGTCAAACAAAACAGATTGCTGGCTGTTCGCTGTGATAGACTCTGTAGACAATGCAATTTGCATGGGTGACAGCTGTGGGACGAGACATTTTAATTCCATCTGAGAAACCCATCATCGCCGAGGGCCTCTGTGTCGGAAGCCCGGGAGAGAGACGGGGAGACGGAGGGAGGGAGAGAGAGAAACACATTCAAAATGACAGAGGGGGGCATGTAAAGCTGTCTGAGAGCCCCACTGGAGAAGCTGTGGCTGACATGATAATAGACCTCTGACCGTGGCTGCTGATCGGGGACAGAAACAGGCCACATTTTTACATTTCATCAGGAAAATGACACTCACGTATTCAGCTCTGATACAGAGCAGAGGAATCTATTACAAGAGGGAAGTCTGATGTGACGTGCTGGACAGGAGGTCGCATGGCTCAGGTCTCACCTGGTGACACCTGAAGTTGCTCAGTGTTATATATATATATAATCCGCCTGTATTGTTATGGACATTTTCATCTGTACATTCTGTGATTTTATGTTGTGTTGTCTATCGCTTGTATGTTCGTCCTGGGAGAGGAGTCCCTCCTCTGTTACTCTGTTGTTTCTTTCATTTTTTCCCCGTTTGGAAGCCCCCTGCAGCAAATCTTGATTTGTGACTTTGGGTTATATATATAAAATTTGACTTGACTCTTATGTACTTTGCACTGCAAATGTAATAAGTCCTATAAACTTGTTTGAGTATAGCTCTAAGCTGGCCTTGTATTTCCAGCCCGTTCTCATCTCGTCACATACTGACGTTTTGTCATGCACCCCTCACACCTTATCCAGACATGCAACGCACCCTTTGGCGTCGCCGGCTAAGCCTCGCCCTATGCGTCTTATCCTGATGCACAAGGTCTGCGCTACTTTGGTTAAGGTTAGGCACAAAACCTGCTTGGTTAGGTTTAGGAAATGACCGGTGTCGTTAGGTTTCAAACAGCAACTCCAGTCTCCTGGGGGAAAGTCGTGTGTGTGTAGTAATGTTGTCACTACAAAGAAACCCTGCACACCATACTCACAGATGAAAGATGGCAAATAAACGATATAACGGTGTATGATTAAGGTTAGGCCACTAACACACTTGGTTTAGATCAGGAATATATGATGATATGATACGGTAAAAAAATGCAGAATCATCTAATATTAATATAATTCTAAGAGATGCCGGGCTGTCTGTTCAGATAAGAACAGCTGAAACACCAATAATTCCTTAGACATCATTGTATGCTGTCTCACCAAGGGGCCTGGACCATTATTTAAAAAAAGGCATTTTTCAGTCAGAACATTTAATGGTGTGAAATGTGCATGTATATTACGAAATGTGTAGGAATTTAAAGAAGCACAGACTGATGAAAGACTGGAGCTGCGACCAAAATAGCAATTTCAAG
The DNA here is from genome assembly GCA_037974645.1 of Hollardia meadi. Classification (NCBI taxonomy): domain Eukaryota; kingdom Metazoa; phylum Chordata; class Actinopteri; order Tetraodontiformes; family Triacanthodidae; genus Hollardia; species Hollardia meadi. The sequence continues at coordinate 4,085 of JBBPCS010044329.1, forward strand.
CCAACATTCATGATCTCCCAATCTAGGACAGAAGTTGATCTAACAAATGACAAATCCTTGTTCCCCCTACAGTAAGCCCTGTGCCAACTGCCTGTCAATGAAGTAGGCACAGGCAAAATTATCCCACAGCAAGACATTTGGTAAAATGGGGATTTCCTGGTGTGAAGGGAGCGTTTTTGTGTTCTAGTGTTGCTGAAATCCTTAATATGACAGAGGACAAATGTTTGGAGCCATCCAACAAGAAACCTCAAACAGCGAGGAAGAGTACATCTCTGGTTATCTTCGCAAAGATATGCACAGAAATATATCGATATAACCTCCCAGAGAAAACAGTTCAAAGAGACACCTTTTCATTTTACCGGCTGGAACAGTATTTTACAGCTCAATGGCACAAATGATAGCTTTAAGTGCTCTTTCGTACATTCCTGCACCCTGGAGGGATCAGCCAGAGGCTATGAGTGCTCTGCATCATGGAAGATAGAGTTAACTTTCGACCATTACTTCAGGCGGCCAAACAGAGACGAAGCCTTTATGTGTTCTTTTCTTTTCTTTTTACAAGTGTGTTAGATGCTGCCTCCGCAGCAACGTCAAGAACATGACTTGACTTCCTCAATAACTGCCATCCATCTTACACACGCATTATTTTCCCACTGTGCTTACTGGACAAACATGAATACAAACCCATTCACAAATGTGCGATTGTGCCGAGTAGCATGTTTGACTGGTGTTTTTGTCACTGAAGCCATGAAGCCAGTAACAGGATGAGAGGTATTTGCTGTGGTGTTAGCTGCATTAGCTAATAAGAAAACAAATGGCCCTCACTGTGTGGAATGAACCTGATATTGATATGGATGACAGGCATAATCTATATAATAATCTATCACTTTTTATGATGACAATAGATCAAATTAATCACAGCTTTACATTCTGATTCACTTTCACATCTCTGACTGTGCCGATTTTGCCCACAGCAGCTATTTTCAGGAAAAAAACGCTCTAAAGACCCAGTGTACACTGACAGATCATTGACTGTAAAGATGAACGACATGAGAGCTCCCAAAAACTGAAGCCAAAACATCTTGATCGCCCCCTGATGGCTGGCTGCAGTACAGGTCATAAACCCCTCCCCCTCCATGTTAGCTGATGGGAATGGGCCAAAGCTGATGTTTGTTCAAGTGTTCATTTTTCTGATCAGTTTGGTTTTAATTAGTTATTTGACACAAAGGGGGTGAAAGGTCATGACTGACGGGCGGGTGTATGGACGGGAACTCGATACCGCGGCTCCACCACCCGATCACTACTGCACAGACTCCGGCTAGGTGGAAAAGATCATTTTGCAATGTATCTGCTAAATCAGCCCGTTCTCATCCCAGCTCGTCACATACCAACGTTTTGTCGTGCGCCCTTCGTGTCTCATCCAGATGCGCAAGTTACCATTTGCCGTCTGTGGCCGACATGCTAACCCTTCCCTTTAGCATCTTGGTATGTAAACAACTTTTTGCTCGCCAGTTTGCCATACCACCTTAAAATATCATATTCTGTCAGTGTTCACAGCCTGTTTCTGCTGCCACCAGGAGGCCAAACAATCAGTTTGTTTTAATCAATCTAAGTGTTTTAGCAGTAACTACAGTCTGCTGCATCTCCCTTAAATGTGAAATATTACGTAGGCTATGATACTGGGTTTATGTTCAGGTGTCAATGGTATCAAACCATACAGAGAACAGAGTATATTTTTTATATCTTTGTCCAATGCACGCTTCTAAGAAACTAAACACATGTTAATGACGCTTCTGGTACTTACAAAGACATTATATAAAGAGAAGAGGCTTTGGATTCTACCCTGAGCACCCATGAAAGGCCCATAACAATAGGCTGGAACATCAATAATAGAGACTGTTGTTCATAGTGAAAGTAAATTACTGTTTAGAGAGAAGAGGATTCACCGAACACCGAGTGACTCACATCGACTTTATGCAGAGTGTAACTTCTCGGCGCATACTGAATGCACTGCCGTTGACACAGGGGTTGAGTGTGCTTGATATAAAATGTTGGGGCATTATAACAAATGTCTCTCAGCATTTGTGGCGAACTATGCCTGAATGTAAAAGAAAAAAAACAACCTTCTCCAAGGTGCTCAGACACATTTCTCAAACTCTGACAAGCTGAAACTTCCACAGGCCCCAAATGAGCCCCCATATGAACTTTTCAGCGATACTCCAATAGATGAGCTTCAGTGCTCGTATGGATATTGTGACCTTTGTTTGCCGGCTCCATGATAAAACAAAAAAGGTTGTGACATTTTCAACACTCAAAAACAACAGTGGCTGTGAAGGTGAATATTATGTTCAAAACCAAAAGTGAGTGCCAATATAATAAAAAAAGTTATTAACAGTACAAGGTTGATCTTTGAAAGCTCATATTGACCGCCTCCTCACAATATGACAACCACGCTTGGGGTTTGATGGCATTTTATCCAATCGACAACCTTTTTTTCTTTTAGGATTCACATGTGACTTTGGTTAAAAATAACGATTGAGGTTAAAATTCGATTGATAATCACCTTTTGTCGGCTTATAAGGCAGAAACACTTTTTGAGTGGCAGCCTGATAATTGTCCAAAACCTGTAAATATGATCTGAACACGATAACATGTATCTGTCACATGTGTAGCTCACTTACTTTTACTTTTCTTGAACTAGATACCATAGGTCCTGCTGCAGAACTCTTAAACTGACAAGCATTAACTATCGCTATCACAGTCGTAATTGTTTAATGAAGAAAGAAGACTCACCACTCTGTTTTCTTGTTAAAACACAAAGCTCAGTCCACTCTGACCAGAGTGGTGTTACAGAGTCCTGTTTCTTTTGGCTTACTACATTTACTACCTTGCAGAGAGCACTTTAGCCAAATTAGCCTGATGTAGCTAGCTATAGCTGATGTAATCCGGTGATGTTTGTCATTTTAACCAGTATAAGCAGTGGTTAGCACCTGCTAAAAGCCTTCTTCTAAAGGTTTTCTATGTTGCTCTAGCTCATAAAAGCAGCGCGGAGAGAAAAAAGATGCTAAAAGAGATTTGTTAGCATTAGCGAAACCCAGTATTGTGCCAACCCAACCTGTAAGACCTTCTTTTACTTTTGTTACGACTTCTGTTACTTTTTAAATGTCCCCTGTTTGGGTTTATTGATTTTAAAATTATTTTATTTGTTTTAAAAGCGCTGCATGGATTGGCACCAGCTGATACCAGCTGTTTTGGGGAGTGCAGCTGCAGAGCTACGTAGTTAGCTTCTTTACGATTTGTCACATTCTCTGGAGAACTTTTATTTTAACTGTTATAGAAGTTAAGTACATTTAACAATTTGTTAGTGGTATACAACAAAAGACTGAGAGCCAATGCCTGATATCCACTCAGTGCAACCCGCTAGCTACTGCTCAATACTACCCTTATTCTATGATAAATGAATACTGTTACATACAACTGTTTCTCCTTTATCTTTGCTTATACGTAACTGTGCCTCTTTCTCTGTTTTAGGATTGTCTTTTAAAAGTTGAATTTAAGTGCTTTTTTTTTTTTTTTTTACAGCCGCAGAGTGACTGATAAGTCAATTTTCGTAGCCATGGCCACTTGACTGGCTTCAGTCTGTCAAGTTGGTGACATTTCTCGGTCTTGTGGGAAATACTAAGTTTCATTAAAGATGGCGAACAGAATCCACAGTTCTCTATCCGTTCCTATTTCACTCGAATATAATATGAGACTCGACGTGAGCCAAAATTCACATTTCCTACATCTCTCTAGGGATTGCTTCACAGTCAGTATGCACAGGATGAATGTCTGCAGTAGCTCTTTCAACATACAGTACACAAGGCATAGGACTATTGTATTAAAATAGACTTTAGAGACAAAAGTTAAACAATATTGCATCATTAAAATAAAACTCCATCCCTGTCTCCACCCTGTCTATGTGTAATTTGTGTTATTAGAAATGTCTTCTAGAACAGAGCTTCACAGTACGTCGTCTCTCAAGAGGTATTGTGTGACATGAAACTAACATGTGAGCAACACAAAGAGGAAAAAGAGAAGAAAAAAACAGCACAGACACTTGAGTGCCTTGGGAGTGTCACCACAGAAGAAGTGTAACTGAGCCCGGCATCAGCCCACTTAAAGAAAAAGAAAATCAATAGTCTCGTGGGATCGGCTCCCTGGATGCATCCCTGCAGTGTAAAACCAGCTGGCCAAAAGGCTATGAAAGAATGACAAAGCTTTGGACTGCATGTGCAGGTGCCACTGTACAGCAGCCTGAAACCACCTCATCGTCTGTCCAATGTTACACACAAAGATCTCAGACACAACATTTCAAGGAATCTGCTTCAGCCTTTGCTTTGATTTGGTGAAAACATGAACGAAGAAAAAAAACATGGACCGAGGAAAAAGAAACTCCAAAGAATGTTTTGTAGCTATGAAGTCAACATTGAGGGGTGGGCTGGGCTCCCCACCAAGAAAAAAAATCATGATTTGAAAAATAATTCTCTGCCATTCTTAAATATTCAAAAATTCACTAACACAAAGGATGGACCTTTAATTCGCTTGCAAGCTAGTGTCCAAAATATATGCTAACTAGCTAACATTATGACGGAATGAGCACAACGTTACGAGACGATAACTATTCATACAATTATCAAAAACTCACTATGTGTAGGATGAGATTACATTCATTTTCTACCCTTTAATACATTTAAAAGTGATGTAATAGACGGTACAGTGTTTGACAATGAAACCAACCCACAGCAGTCAAGAAACAGCTTCTGCTGGGGTACCGCAACACCACTTGTACAAACCATTCACAGAACTGCTAGAACCAGTACTTGTAATAACAAACGTGTTAATTAGGATTAGGATTACATTTGCTATTTCAGACAGCAGTACCAGATGTTTGCCTGTCATAATGTAGGTATGTTATGTTATTTTGGTGGCTCCGGCCAATAGTCCTGACGGTCACAGTAACACTGTGTTCAATAAATAACTGCTGAGATCTCACAATGTGGCAACATCACCAGAAACACGAACCTTCAGAGGATCAGACATGACAAAAACAAACCTGGCTGTCACAGTTCATCAGAGAAGAAAGGCCAAATCTTCTGCCATAAACATCACTCAACGTTTACTTCCTGAATCAACCCTGACCAACCAGCACTTGCTAAAGCTTTGCACGTGTCATTTAACACCGTCCGCATTTCATGAGTTTCAGACACGCAGGAAACGACAACGTCAGGTGGCTTTCATCATGTGACGTTTGTTGTCTTAGTCACATGACCGTCTGATGCAGTTTGGTTAAGTTTAGGCAACAAAATTACTTGTTTGGGTTAAAATCAGTTTAAGTTACTTATGTGACGTAAGTTCAAAACATTACATAAAGACCAGGCTCTTTACCCAGGTGAAATTTTTTCAGATTGTGATTTAAAGCTTACTGTCAGTAACTTGTGGGTATTTTTCATCAGTGTCTGGTCAGTCATAGTGTCATAGGAGTGTGCAAAGCGGATAAAAACCCTCTTTCATTGTATATTTGGAATTATATTAAACATCTTGATTCATAGCATTTTTAGATAAAATAATAGGTGGAAATGTCTGTTTTAAATCCCAGACCCTTCATGATACCTCATCACACTGATGCAAAAACCCCTAAATACCACATCCTGATAATGCTGTCCTGCTCATTGAGTTGCAACATTGCCCACAGCAGAGATATTAAAGGGATGGATGCCACTGTATGAATAATCTCTGACAGATACGTTTCTATCATCTCACATTGCGTTTTATCATACTGCCCAAGCCTACAGAGATCACAATCTTTTATTTTTGTGTCTGCTGTGCTGACTGCAGCGCTCTCTCTACTTCCTTTGTTTGTATGTCTCATAATATTCTTCATTATAGTACTTTAAGCATGTCCAACAACAAGAACTGCAGTTGTTGTGCTATATCCTCAAAATCACAGAGGCACACTGCTCGTATTTTGTGGGTATGATTTGAGAAATGTTGATATATAATCGTCGACATCGTCATTAACTGCAGCAGCCACCATTCAAACAGACTCAGATATGTTGTTTCGGGTCCCAGGTGCTGTTTTTCCACCATAAAATTATACATCAGTGGGATGTTTGGTCCTTTTTTCTAAAGTAGCAGGTGGGCTTCAATGAGACAGCAGAGATGGTCTTTTCTTCTCCCTTGGTTTTCTGCGTTTCATGTGTGACTCCCCACTCGCATGCACCACTTAGCTCATTTGTTCTTTCATCAGCAAATAAGGCTCGAGGTGGGACCCGAATACATGCTCATCCCATATGAATACGAAATAAATTATTATTGAGGTTTTTAACTCCAAAGGCTCTCAAGATGAAGCTGCAGGAAAACGATTTGCTCACTTTTTCACTGACAGTCAGAAACAAACAAAAATCTTGTGTCGGTGCAGAAGAAAAAACACTGAACGAACGCCAGCATACAATCCATTTACGCCTTGACGTGCAAAGAATGGAGGCTGTCACTCAGAATAAGTGAGAAATCAGTCAACTTCAAACCCACACACTTCTCTTAAAGCTTAAAGCTAATATTGTTGTTTTGTCTTTCAGCTTCAGTGGAAAAGGGACAGAAAATATGCACATTCAAAGGGAGAGAGCATGTAGCAAATGTTCCCCACCAATATGACTGAAACTGTGTCATATAAATGCACAGAGAAAAGGCTGCAGAGATTTGCACTGACAAGATGTGGACAAGACTTAAAAACAGAAGCCTGACAAACAAGAATCCAAGAGATTAGGAGCTCCTATCGAGCTTAATCACTCCTGATACAGATGTAGTCAGATAACCGTATGTAATCCTACAGAGAGGTGGAAAGAGCTCCTCCAACACCTTGTAACTCACGCCAGAGCAGGTCCATAAAACCACCGTGTTATTATGAGACCCAACAACAAAGACTGTGGTATAAAGAACAACTTCTCAGTTCAAAGGCAGCATGGGATCAAAGTGTGTGATAAGCAGGAGGCTCGTTGACTCATTTTAGAGCGGTTCCACGTCCCCTTGTTATTCTTTTCATCATTTATTAAAGGTTACGATTAACTGCAGGCGCAGACTTCATGGTACGATTCATAGATCAAAGCCTGGAATTACAACAAACCCACACTGAAGTCCCGCTTTCGGTCTGAAAATAGAAAAATTTAAAAAGAAATCATGGCAAAACATATAATAAATAGTATGCTTCTTAAATTAAACAAACCACACTGCATTCAGATGCTACACAAAGGCCTGTAATGCATAATGATTGGACATGACTTCATGTCCCGGCTCCCCATTAGCTATTCTGCAGTGTGGATAGATTTTGTCACCTGAAAAACAAACAAAAAAAAGAAACATTCATCCGATCTCATGCATATTACAGCGAGAGTACAAGGACAATATTTAAAATGGAGCAACAATAACAAAGACCATACCGACGGATTTCCAATCAAACAGAATACAGGAAGTAAGACTTAACAGAGGTTATTAAAAAAAAACCAGTGTGTTGTGGATGATTGAATTCATTTTATTCGCATACTTATGAGCTCTCACAAATTAAGACATTTTTCAGAATGGAGAAATATTTCCAATTGGAGTTAATCATGTCTACAGTATAATGCTTCACTATGCCATGCTGTTATCTTTTCTATTGCAAGAGGTCAGAGGTCAGAGGTCAGGTGGCTCACAGGACTTTGAGACCAGAGATGGTGAGAGTGAACCAAAACAGTACATTTGCAGCTGGACAATGTTATTCTCTATTATTCTCTATAGGTTCATCACGGCCATAGACACCTTTGACATTGTCACATTGTTTCACATTCACTCAATACATTATCATTATTAAAATATAGATTTATAGCTGCAACAAGGCTCAAGAAATCAATCCATCCCGTCACATGCCTTTAAATCAGCAATGACTTAGCCGTAATCATTCTCTAACCTTTACTGACAAGTGCTGATCATGTTTAAGTGAAAATGGAAAATGTCTTCACATGAAAAAAATGTAGTTTACATTTTAGCTCATGTCAAAACTATGAGATTTCATTGTAAACACTCATCTGATGTCAGTCTGTCATTTCATAGAAAGTGGATAAAAAGAACCACGGATAACTAACACTGGTTTGTTCGAGGTTATTCAAGTTCTTATCTATAAACTTTGTTCACGCCCACTGCAGTCTTTTCTATGCAGTCACTGAATAAAGCTAAATTCTGACCTTTTATGTCCTTCAGTGATGTCTAACATGCTTCCCATGCCAGGTCTCCCTGGTTCACTGAGAACTGTCTCCCTGAATAACTTTGACCCAGCTCTGTCCCAGATGGGAAGTATAAATATGATGCACTGCTTATTGACTTTAAACAGTCCCATAATGTAAAAGCAAACTGTATTTCATGCATAAAAGAAGGCCTCTATACTACTTTACACACTGGCTCTAGCAATTCAATAATGAATATGCACTTGCTGTCTTATTTGTCAGCTTTCACCAAATGTCTCACAGCCTTTTGTCCGTCTCTTGTTTTGCCCTGGAGGGATTCAATGTTCAGCACATTTTACCTTCGGTCGTATCTCTGGCTAAGCCTTGGTTATAAATAAGATACACGCTGTTGTCAGCTGCATCGGCACAGACGGAACCGAAATATGAACAGTATTCACAGGTGTCATCACAAAGGTCAATCAACTGTGCATATTTGGGATTTCAAGTGAGAACTGTTTTGAGGATAAGTCATAGAAAAACTTAAACTTGATAACACAAAAGATTTAAATTGTTATACATTCACAAATGTTCATTCATTATTTAGTTCTGTATGCTTAAGTGTAGCTTACACCTGAGCTATGAGATGTTAAAGGCTAGACTGGCGCTCTTTTGTATTTCGATTTTAAATTAAGGCCATGAAACAAGCAAACACAAACAGGGTGCAGGGCACACACATCCACAAAAACACTTTTGCAGGTGCTGGACCAAAGAGCACACTGAAGACAAAAATCAAACAATAGATCCGTGTTTTGATGGTGATTTGACAAATGCCTGACAAAGACCTGCAGGATATCGACCACTATAGTCAAAGAAACTTAGATTCCCATTTGCATTAAGTTTTATTTGGTGGTATGGCTCTGTTCTGGGAGCTCCCTGGCCTTCGACTTGCCTACGTGGAAAGCCTAAAGAAGGGAGAGCACACCTCCCTGCCCTTCCATGTGCTCACATGGAAAGGCTAAGACAGGGAGCAACAAAGCAAATCAGAAATTACATTAAGTCAGACACAGCACAGAAAGGAGGAGCTGGCGTGGAGGTGGGTTTCAAAGCGGCTTGCAGAGGAAGCAGGAATAGCGGACAGGTCAAAGCAGCTTAAATAGCGCCCCCTGTATGAGATTTGCCAAATGGATGCATAGCAGAGAATCAGCTGAGCCATCAGCTGGCTTTTAGATCAGCTCATGTAGTCAAGATTGTGAGCTGAGCTTAACTCCCGAGGCAAATTGCTTGATTTTCCGGGAGCTTTGAATGCATTGTGCGGATCTATTGTTTGATCTATGAAAGGAGCAAAACCAACACTGAATTGATCAAACTAATGATCAAGTGTTGTGTGTGCATCCAAAGCCTGATATCTCGTTCCTGTCTGCCATGGAGCTCATTTGTTGTCCATAAACGATTAAAAGACATCACTGAGCCACACTGGCTGACACATTCCTTCATTACCATGAAAACACACATTGTGGTTCATTTAGACTCAACTTCCCCGGTCCATGGATATATTACATCAACGCAAAGATAGCGCCCGGCCACTTGAATGAAAATTGCTCACTGAGCACTTAAGCCGAGACGGTTTTCTGTCTCCCAGGTTTGCTCTCTCACTGCACATGTGCGTTAACGTTTCTCCCTCTAGCCCCCAACTTGGCCCATAAACTTTACACTGGGACGTCTCTTTAAAATCACTTTTTTTGCAAATAGTTTTGCAAATATGAAGCCTTCTAGGCTTAAAAAAAATGTTACACAGAGAACAAGAGGTGACCTTGTTTGCAGGTTCCGGTGTCCTATCAGCAGTTTTACAGACGTCTCTTTTATAATGGTGTATTTCGGGCAGCAGGGGATTTGAATGTTTTATTTCATTCGGTGTTGCAGAGATGAACCTATTAGGAAAGTAATTTATTTTTCCCAGAGGAACTGCTGTTATTACTCGTCATCGCACAGGTGTCAAGCTCAAGGCTGTCGGTTTGCTCCACACCGAGCTGCCAGGTGGACAACAAAGATAGTTACATGAACACACACAGGAAGAATGGGAAAAGGGGATTTTACTATATAATGAAACGGATATACAGAGCTGCTGCAGAGCTGTTTTTCTAGTCATATTATAACAACACAATGCCGAAGTCACACCAATAAGTGCAGAAGAGGTGAATTAAAGATATCTGTATGTCAGCTAATCCCTGATTGCTCTGTCCTACTTTTATTTTTATTTTATTTTTGTCTAATTTGAACAAACGTACATGATAGTTTATGTGTATTTTTATGTCTACATGGTCCTTACAAATGAAAACAATGCAACACATGATGAAGATACACTTCAGCCTCTCACAGGAACTTCAGCTTTAAATGTGCCAGTTCAGCAAAAAGCTGCTGTCAGTGTGCATTAGACCTGAAATGGCTTTAAAAGTGAAGAAATTAACATTCAAACGAAGCCAGTCTTTACCGTCCATGATGATAGAACACACAGAATTAAACCAATGACTCAAACGCACTGCTTTAGTTTTAAATGTCAGAATGGCACAGATTTATAGAAGGAAAGAAATTAATATTAATCTCTGACACCGGTGATTATTTTATTAACATTACAAATATGATTTAAATTTAATGAAAAGAAGATTCATCTTTGAGGCAGATCCATTTATAAAGGAATATTTTGCCTTTTTCCAACTTAATTATTTAAATCTAAGATGATGGAGCGCAAACTCCTGAACATGATAAGTTACAGTAATTTCAAACACTTTGTCAGATATATTTTTAAATTTATTCTACCATTTATTATTCCATGTGCAGTAGGTGCTTGTCTTGGTCTATTAACTGGGACAACTTGTAGAGTGATCTCCAGTATTTTACAAGAAAGCGCTCTAAGAACTAACAGTAGGAATTAGTACATAACTATGGATCTGTGGGTCAGAAGTCCATGCCCAACATAAAGCAGGCTATTAAACCAATATGTACAGGCTAATCAATCGTATGATGAAGCTGATTTGTCTTCTTTCATCATCAGCTGTAACTCCAGGTGTATATTTGGAATATTTAGCTTCAGTGGGATGGCTCTATTTGACGGCAATGCCGGCCTGTGTGAAATATCTTCACACTCTTGGATGGACTGCAACGTTCCTCTCGCGCCACCAGCAGGTCAGTATTTTTACTTAAATTTATCAACATCCACTGAATGGATTGGCCCAACATTTGGTATGCAGACACTCAGACGATGAATCCTGAAGACATCAGTGATCCTCTGATATTGTTTTTTACAGCTCCAAAATTCAAACTGTTCAATACTTTATGACCAAACACCTGTAAAAGTAATGGCATTCCCCTCAGCTGTACTTTGTGGTTGGTGTAGTAGAAAATGTTAGCATGCTAAAATGCTAAACTATAGTGAACACTATGTCTAACTGACATCAGCTATATTTCATTTTGAGCACGTTAGCATGCCGAAATTCTACTTTCTGTGTCCACAAGTGCGCAAGAGTTCACTTGGGTCAGCGTGACGTAAATTTCGTTTTCATAGGGTGTACACGAAGGGTCTGTGTCCATGTGTCCATGCTGTCCGCACGTGCACTACGCTAAAACAAGCCACGGAATACGTCTGCACATGTGTGGAATGAGCCCTCTGAAACAGGGCCTTTAGTCTTGTTTTAATATTTATTCTCTCGCCAAGTCTTCTCTGGTTTTGGCCTTCCAGTCTCGAGTAAAGTCTTTAGACAGTCAAGTCTCATGTGAGTTTCACGTCCATGTATTTGTGTCCAAATCGAGTTACACGCCTCACTTTTTTGTTTGGCTCCAGTGAAATCTCCTCTCTTTAATTATAAATCACTATTTTACAAGCCTGAGACGGTAATTGTAAACTCACACAATTTTTGTTAATTTTTTAAGCTCTCAATACCTGAAACATCTTGAAACTCGATAAGAAATAAATGAACATTCTACTATATTTTTCCTTCAACATAACCTTGTGATTAAAATAAACTTGGCTTGTGGCTATCGGCCATATTGTTCCGAATCGCAAGTCTAACCCTTCATGCAAAATATGCAAATCAGTTCTGATTAATCGCCTTGTCACTAATCCTTACAGTTGATCCCTTCCAGAGCGGAGGGTCCAATTTGCATATCTCATTTTGCATCTACTCTTTTCTGATGGAAAGCTGGTAATTATGGTTCAAGCTTGGCTCGCTGAATGAATGTGACCTGCAAGTCGCACACAGGCCACAATGGAATATTAATCAGACCCTGACCGGGGCGCTCGTCAAAATGTATCAAGCACTGGAGGACTGTGGTGTAAGGGCTTATTCGACCCTGACAATGGTTTCAGCGTGGGATCGTCTTTATAACACTGGAGTCCTATTTCTTACAACCAGGTAAAGTACAGGATGTGAGTGACAGGAGAGACGTGAACTCAGCCGGGCTGCTTATGATATCACACCTTGACAACTAAAGATCGAATACCTCCACCAAAAAGTCTGGTCTGCTTGGTCTCAAATGTCACATGTGTAAGTGTGATAATAAGCATGATATAATATATGATGTATGTACAGCAGAGGGCTGACACAGGATGTGCTGCATACAGTTAAACAGATATGACATTTTAAAGCACTTTTAGATTCTGGCTGGTGCCAAAATTTAGTATGGCATGGTATTTTCAAAATAAGATCATACATGAATGCATTGAATTCGATTCATTGACTAAAATGGAACACTGAGATTATAGAAAAAATACAGTTTCAATGCACAATTTAACGGTCTAGAAAAGGTTTATGTCATCAGTATGCTACCTCTGTTAGCTGTTACCAAATCCCACGCTAACACTAATCATACATTAAACTAATCACCAGAACATTAATCACAGAGCCTGACGAACAGCAACAATATGAGCTTCTAGCACTGAAGCTAACAGCTAATTCTGCGCTGTGAGCTAACCGAGAAGCATCACAGAGAGTCACACAAATGTGACTCACTATATTTCTAATTTGGAATCAAAGAGTTGTAATGCAGTATTTTTACATTGTGGCTTTGCTGCTGTTACCTGAGGAAATTGCATGAATTCCAGTGTCGGGGAGTACGACTATGTTATTGAACTATAACTACATTCTTATTTGCATAGTGATTTAATATGTTCTATTGCTTCTTTTTAGTTAACTATTGAAACTGGGGCCAATTTTTGGCCATAAAGGAAATTGCTTTTCTTTTATTTCACAGCTTCTATAAAGTAATTCAACCCCCTTTGAATTACCCAGCCCCTCGCCTCTTTTCTTTCATCCTATCCACTGTGAAGGAATGCCTGGGTAACACATCCATCAGGTAGTCACCACCACACACTGACTTCTGTGTGGTGCATATGCACATGGGCTGAATTTGCTCAGTGCTTGGACAGCGACAGCATCATCATGGATAAACCTCCAAATATCAGCCTGAAGAAGAATCACAGTGGCCAAAATTAAGCAAATGTATGACACTGACTAGCTTCACTGACAAAACCTGAATTCAGTCAGGACCTCGATAGTCAAAGAAGCTTAGATTCCCATTTGCAGTTCTATTTGGCGGTATAGCTCTGTTCTTGGAGCTCCCTGCCCTTCCATGGGCCTATATGGAAAGGCAAAGCTAAGCAGCAAATACCCTCCTGGGTACACACATATAAAGGGATAAGAGGGCACTTTTTGGCCAACTTCTTCCAGTGTAAAGTTGTAGCTTCCCCAACACTGACAAAACTTCACTCCAATACTCGATAAAAACTGTCTTAAAGGCAAAGGTTGTGCAGAGAAGGAATCCGTACACATTCACTTACCTGTTTCACATCATAAGCGAAGAGTACATATTTCAGATCGGGGGAGACAGAATACTTGGCCACGTTGAAATTTATCTAGTGGAAATTAGAGAGAAACAAAAACAGAGATACCATTTAAATCATGATAAATCCAAACAATTTGATTTAAAAACACGACAGACTAATATGTACTTACAAATGTTGTGTTCGTCAGGACTATCTCCGTTTCATTTATGAGGATGTTGAACTTGATGACGTGCCCATCGCTGTTTCTGTAGATGACTTCAGAATCTGTGGAAACAATTTGGAACAATTTGGAAAGCTGTCTCGAAGAAAACATTACAGGGAAACACTTCAAAGCAAAAAATTATGCTAAAGCAGCCACTCCCGCTCAATGCAGCAGACAGGCTCAAGTTTGTGCAACTTTGATGTAATGTGAGATTTCACTGCCAGACAAACACAAAGGAGAGGCCTATATGTTTCATCTTCTGCTGTGTCACCGCCAGGGAAACGTCTCTTTTACCGAGCTCGACTGCTTGGACGTGACAGCTTTGTTTGCTTTGTGTCAGAGCCAGATATTCAGAAACGTAGCCCACCTCGGGTGTCACGGTGTGGAGGATTGTCACGATCAGGAATATCTTTTGTGTCAACACAGCAGCACGCACAAATACTTGGAATCCGAAATGTTTGCATGCACACACACGTACACGGAATACATAACGGCGACGACTAAGCCACACATCGTGTATGTCTGTCTCATACTTATTAACAACTTTAATGCTGGATATCTGATTGAAAACAGAAAAATTTATGGAAATAATCAATATTTTTCTCTTTTCTTCAGGTCATTCAATAGTGAAATTCTTTCAAATGGTCTGGTGATGGAAAGCTTTCCAGTGACTGACGATATTCCCATCAGGTTGTCAAATTTATGTTTGTGTACGACGTGTTCTAGGTGAGTAAACATTGCACCTGTTGACAAACAATCAGGATGAAGCAGTGTCAACATGTGGGCAGCACCGTGCCCCCCAGGAGTGGAGTGAAATGTGATTAACCGGGTGAGTTTTCTCACCTGCTTCTGTTTAGAAAATATTTGTGTTTGTGATCAAGTGTATTATGATATTTAAAAAAAATCAGATCTACTGCAATTCAGTAAAGTGAGCCCCTGAATATGACAGAATATGCCTTTAAAAGAGACCTGCACCCAGTTCAGTTCAGCCTTCCTTCATCCCACAGCAGGCGCGGACTGGGATAATTATTCAGACCAGGACTCTGGTGTCATCTCCAGCCAAGTGTCTTCAGATTCAAGAGTTAGTCAACAGCACGTCCACACGTAAGGCGACAGGAATAAACATTCATATTTAGCATTTGGAGTGTTTGTTTCGCACTTTTGGAGTGTTTGTTTCGCACCTGGCATTTCCTCAGAGTCCTGACTAACTGGAGATACTTGATACTTTTTAAAACACTAAATGAACTCTGGAAAGGTAGTTGTGATATGAGGCGCTGAGAGCGGCCTCGCCACTCTATCTTTAGTCTTTTTATGATACCAACACTTTTATTCCCAGTTAAAAACAGGTGTTGCCTCCCCTCATCCCCCAGACCTTTGGGGACATAACATGCAGCCCTAACTTGAATAATCTGTTTCTTTCAGCTTTTATTGCATCTTCTGAAAATATCCATCAAACAGTTGAATGTTTATTTGAATGGCCGACATTACAGTGTGTATGTGAGAGAATACTGTGTGTGTGTGTGTGTGTGTGTGTGTGTG
>JBBPCS010044393.1:0-19886 GCA_037974645.1 Hollardia meadi
GCATGAGAAATGTGGGGCAAATTGGACAATGTAAAGTTGAGTTACAACAACTTCCTGTTTTGCCCAAAACATAGTTTTGCGCAAAATTTACACGGTCGCCAAATCAAGGGCGTTTAACGAAACCAAAAAAGCTTTGCAATTTAGCGTCACAAAGGTCTTGCAGTTTCATATACCAAGTTTGAAGTCTCTGTGTTTAAATCTCTGGGACGAGTTAGTCAAAACACAATGCCTGTCATTGGCTTCACTTTGTGAAAAAATTGCACAGGAGATTTAAAATGGCCAACTTCTTGTTGGACTTAGGGTATGGCTCCAAGAGGCTTTTTTGTAAGTTGAGACATGATACATGTGCCTACCAAATTTGGTACCTCTGCGACAAACCGGGGGAGGGGCTTAATTTTCAAAATTCTAGGGGGCGCCCTCGAGCTATTTTATGACTTCAAAGCCTGAGACCCATATCAGATATTACATTTTGCCACTCCTGATGCATGTGCCACGTTTCGTGAGTTTTCGAGTACTCCAAGGGCGTCAAAAATGTGTTCAAATGCTAAAAGTACATTAGGGGGCGCCATAGAGCCATCGTGCCACGCCCAAGCCCAATTGTGATTTCAAATCGAAGTAATTCGTAGTTTGAACATCCATGTAAAGTTTTCTGAGTTTTTGAGCATTCTAAAGGCCTCAAAATTGTGTTCATAAAATGAAAATTTTGGCACAAAATCCAAAATGGCTGACTTCCTGTCGGGCGAAAAAAATTCAAAAAATTTTACCAGGTTCTTTAAAGTGAGGGCAATAACCTCACCGAATTTCGTGGACACCCAAGCGCCTTTATCCCAACACTGGCCTGCGTTTGGGGGCACTTTGGAGCCCGCTATTTCTATGAGCCCGGTTTTCCTATGATTGCTACATGGTGAATATTCCCATTTATTAATCTATATAGGGTGTGTGATTTCCCAGCGTTGAAAAATCAAAATGAGTCAGGAAATCTCTTGTGACCTTGGTGGGATTCTGTCCAAGGCTGTGTGCAGCCCTTACAACTTGTTTGAAATCGTCTCCCTCTCTTCCTGCCATTGGTGGATCCCCTCTTAAAGAGCCGGTAATGACATCCCAAGAGAGGAAGATCTGTAGTCTCATGTCTTATGGGGTTTAGAGCTCAGCTGACAGAGGGGCTTTCAGGGTCTCTGCTGACACTGATGTTTCTGAAAGCAGAGTGGCCTTTACAAAAGCAGGCACAGATATGCAGCATCTTAATTAATGTGTTTGATCGCTCTCAGTAGGTTTAAGCCAGGATATTTTTATTATTCAGTCTGTACACTTCAGTAACAAAGCGACACATGTTCAATGATGAAAGAAGCAGGGACTTCACATCCTGTAATCACATCAGCTTTAACGTAGCATGAGCATTTTGAAATTCAATTTCCTTCTGTGATCATTATCACCTGAACACAAACACCCCCTGCTAATGTTTAGGGAACAATCTGTTTCTATTTACAGCGATATAGTACATAATCATCTCATACGTAATCAATGTAATAATTGTTTTTTAAATTCTTGAGACTTGATGAAAATTCTGTTGTTTCGTCCCATTGCCCGCAGATATATATTAGTTTTGTAGCTGTACTACCTTTGAAGAGCCTTACAGTCCAACATGTACTTTCATTTGTCCTAATATTTGGATCAAATCACTATGTATTGTGAAAGAATTCGCCCCCAGTGAGGAATCCATTATTTTGTTCTTATGGCCCACAACGCTACCTTAGTCACTCTCACTGTCCTCTTCACTGTTGCTCCGTAGCAACCAGCAGAAGAAGTTAGCTTACATGACATTAGCTGGTGACCACAAGTTCTCTGGAGTTAGTTCAGACCAAAAGAGTCTGACTAAAAGAGAGAGGATATTGAGCTTACATTTATTGGGTGATAATGTTGCTCGGGAAGTGTTGACTGTGTAAATAAACAACTGTTTGCTAAGAAGTTCACCACATCAACTTTATAAGATGATAATATGTCAATCTTGTGTTCTCAAACGAACATTTAGTCTTTTTAGACGTAATTGAAAGATACATCATGAACAGTGAGCTAGAAAACAGACCATAGCCACAGAGGAAATCGGTACATCAGTCAATCTGGGTCACCAGCTCTGCGATAGTTCCTCCAAATGCTACCCGTGTGAGATACATGAGCTAATCTAACCAAATCAGGCCGGTATAATTGATGAAGTCAAGCCAGTGCCCATTGGGACTCTCTGTGAGTTCTTCTTGCTGATGAAGATGGATTATTTAACCTAACAAGGTTACTAGACTTCCCGGAACTTAGACACGCAAGTCAGTAATTAGAGTGCAGTTACTGAGGCCTGTCACACCACCGACAGACACATAGATGTGCACAATGGGAGCGGTGCAGCTGGGAAAGAGCATACAGCTTTCTGACAGACTGCAGATGGGAAGAAAGCAGAAGCAAAGGCATATATTCCTGCGCTGCAGATACAAATTCATCTACTCAGCTCTGCAGGTTTAGACTGGGACTTATGACCTGAGAGGAACAGGAGAGGAGTGTGATGGAAACAGCTGCAGATGCAGAAACCATTTTAACCTACTGCTGCTAATGCTAATAGTAATACATATTGTGAATACAATCTTTAAAATAATTTGTAGCATTGAGTAACTCCTTGACATGCATTTACTCCAGTCTGTTCTGGGGTGTAGCTTGAAAACCATAATACTAATCTGATATCTACATACTGATAGTACATGTATAAAAATCAGTTTGCAGCATATTTAACATGCTTTTGGTGCAAATTTTACTTACAATGTAGCCAAACAACAAAATAGATTTGAAACAAAAATCAGAAAAAAGCAAAAATGTTTCTAAAGCCATGCCAGCAGCTCTGTGAGGCTTACGCAAATCGGTGCTTCGAACTAGATGCTAAGAAATTCATGATAACATGCTAGAAATGTTGAACATACAACTAAACTTGGTGTGTGAGCATGCTAATGTTTGATAATTAGCATTAAATAAAGTAGGTAAAAGGTAGTAAGTAAAAATTTCAACTGATGATGCCACTAGATAGAAAGTCAGGCCATCACCAAAGTTGGTACACTTAAACTTGTCGAGAGTGCGAGTTTCTGTACCAAATTTCATTACGATCAAACTGCTGCCACGTTATTTCACTTGGAAGTGGTGGGCCCTCGAACCCAACCCTAAAAACACCTATTAAGAAACAAAGTTTTCTTTCTTTTAACTATCAAGGGAATTGGATGACCTGATAGCAAGAATTAATGTGTCCAAACCTTAGGGTCTGCCTTTATCTCAGTGTTGGGCTAGGGGGACATTCAGTTCTAGTTAGCATACCAGAGTGACTTTTGATTGGGTGGACAAAACAGAAATGTACTCAGTCTAATTAAAGACACCACTAGAAGCCAGTAGAATCCTAACACTGGAGAATCAAGTTCCAGTGGAGATTTTCGAACCATCTGGAGATGAGTAAATTTCCCTCATACAAGGTCTTCCACTACCACTAGTACAAAATAAAGTGAGTTCCAAGGTTACATTTTCTAGTGAACTCAAGTTCAATGGAAGATATGGAAGTAAAAGTGACAATGCAGTTTCTTACCGGGAATGATTCCAAAACTATCCTGGCTATACCACATACATTCAGTTATGCTTTATATTTTCTATTCTTGTTTGTTCTGTTCAGGGTTGCAGAGAGCTGGAGCCTATCCAAGCATGCAACTCTGAATAGGTCAGTAGTAGGTCAGGGCTAATACATAGAGAAAGATCCAGTTGGTCAATTTAGGGTTTCTAACTCATCTGACTAGCATGTCTGGAGTGTAGGGGAAGGAAAAAAAAAAGCACCTGGCGATAAAACACATAGACCCAGGTAAATCAATGGGCTTGAGTCCAACCCCAGGACCTTGCCACATTAAAGTGTGAAACGCTGACCCTTCAACCCAGAGGAAAGGAAAATTCAAAATAAATAATAATTCATTCCTTGTCCAACCCATTTCTCCTAGACACACTGTAACTGAGCTGACTGGTCAGTATGAGATTTTTCTCATACTTCTTAAATGTAGCTCCTGATAGCCTTCTTCTTGTCTCAGCCTGATCCTAATTTATGTCCTTAAAAATGTTTTTTTCTTTTCCCCTCTCACTGTACTGACTTTTATTTGTCTAAAATAATCAGCTCATAAGAACACAGTCAGATCCAAAAGAAAACTTGATTGGCTAATAAATGATACACAATATCAGAAATTTGCCTCCATGATGAAATTCAAGTCTGAACTATTGTTCTTGATTTGTCACAAATACATTTGAAATGCCTCCTAAAGGACAACATTATTTGTAGAGCAGATGCCCTGCTGGGCCTGCTGATGGTGCTATAGGGAGGATCATGCGGTCACCAAAATTGCCAGGTCTCATGCCAACATGAAACAAAGTCACAAAGTTTCACGGTGATCCAACAAATATCAGAATCAGAAATACTGTAATGATCCCCGGGGGGGAAAATTGGTTTACGTTACAATTGCTCTACCGAAAATAGAAATACACAGGTATAGAGAATTAATTATATTAAGAAAAAATACGAATAAATATATATATATATATATATATATATATGTGTGTGTGTGTGTGTGTGTGTGTGTGTGTGTGCATTATACTACAACCTATATATAAAGACAGAGAAATAATAAAATATGTGAAATATGTATAATACAGTATATACAGCAGTCTCCAGTAAATACAACAGTGTAAATAAGTGTTATTGCACCATGGAATTATTGTACAGAAATAGTTATAAGTGTCAGTAGTGCAGGACTGAAGATAAATTCTAAACAAGTTGGTTATAAATCGTAAATATATTTAGAAATATGCCACTTTAAAGTAGCTGCCGACATATTGACCTCCCACCAATTGCCAATCTTTTCCTCAAGCACTGAAAATCAGTGTTGAATAATAAATGTGTTTCAGGTTTAGGCACAAAAACTATGATATTTGGACTTGTCATGGGCAGACACTTTTACACAGCACTCTATGACCACTTATAATGACATTTTGAAGCATGAAGGTTGGACTGGTTGAAAGACAATATGATTTAATAATGATGGTGGACCTATCTTAGTGGCTCTATTATTATTATATTATTATTATTTTCTTTTGAAGCACACTGAGTTTACGCCTGTCGTATGATATATATGATATATAAATAAACTTGACTTGACATTACAAAGTGCATGACTGTGAATCAAAGATTGTCAAATGACTAATGCACTTGCCATGTATCACAGCCAACATAATCACCAGCTGTTGGCCTCTGGCCATCTGCACAGTTCTTTCTGGCACCATGTTGAAGCAGTGAGGTTGATGCTGTGGAGGATCTTTGGAGGGCTGAAAGGACCTTCTTCTTCTGACCTAGAGCCCCTCTTACTTTTCTGTGGGTGTGTTTAAAATAAAGAGAGGCATCTTTAAATCAAAAAGTGTGCCCACAGAAGCATTGGAAACTAAATACTAAAACTAGACACAAGGCACTAAGACTCATCAGTAAAGGAACAACATTATATTACATTTAATATGTAATGAGCTGCTGGGCTTCAGCTCCTCTTTGCCTCCTTGCTGAGGTCAGATGGGCTGGCAGTTATCACAAGTCTGTCTGTTCCCCTGCTGTTCGACAGCTGACCTGTGTGACCATCATTTACTCCACACATTAGTAAAGCAGAAACATTAAAAGGTTCTTCATTAATTAATAACATTTTCTCATTATGTTAAGAGAAAGTGTAATTGATCAGCACGTCTGTGTTTCCCTCATAACCGTATTTGTTTGTATATACACAGAACTCTTGGAGACAGGACTGGTTTACTCAGATGTGCTGATTCATACACTGATCTATTTCTGGACTGTACTTTCTACACCAAGTTAAAATGCATTGTGGAGTACACTTTGGATTATGTGTCATTATGTATCACCTTTGAATCCATGCAGCCGACATATCATCTCTTTATTCCACACATTCTTCCTTCTTCTCAAAACCTGACACCTATATTACCCATAATGCAAATTGAGGGTTGACAGTTCAGTTGAAAATTTGGGTTTGTTATGCTACTAATGTAATTTATGTAGCGTTGAGCTGCTAGCCTCAAGCACTTTCTTTTTTTACCGATGTCACTCAAAATAATTCATCATTCAATTTATCTGATTTCTTGAACCTTCCACTGGAGCTACAAAAGGCTTCTGATCTGCTGATTTTGGTTTTTATTTTGACAGTTTTCAGCAATGAGAATGAAAATTTAGTGGGGGTTTTTTTGTGCCTATAATTTGATTGACACTATTAATTTACGATGTTCAGCGTGTTTTTGAGCAAATATCAGCATATCACATGTAGTCAGAAGTAAGCAAACAAATCAAACTGTGAAAGAACCAATGACTCAGTGGGTGATCTGCCTAAATGAATGGAGAACACATTAGCCGATCCCTCGCAACTGATGTGGTGGCAAACAATGCCTCCCCTGTTCCTCTGCATAACATTTTGACATGTTGTCACACCGCACCATTAACTTTAATATTAAAAGTAACTGAAAACAACACACTAATGTCACATGATGCAAAACAGATGGAGATGTGTATTCATTTAGAATTTGTGGAAAATCTGTGGAGATTTGCACAGATTCGGCGCGCGCCTGTGATGTTATCAAGGTTATTTAGGTTTGGACTTCACATTTCTCACTGAAAGTCTAATTTACAAAATCTGGATCCAGTGTCTTCGGAGCTTAAGGGTCTAGCAGTCGGCGTTAGTTATTATTATCCTCTGTTACACTCTATAAAATCTGTCTCTTGCGAGTCTCCCAACTTTATGAAAGCACAATACTAAATCCCTGCATTGCCCCTTGGAACCTACTAGTCCTTCTGCATACGTT
Source organism: Hollardia meadi (assembly GCA_037974645.1). Taxonomy (NCBI): domain Eukaryota; kingdom Metazoa; phylum Chordata; class Actinopteri; order Tetraodontiformes; family Triacanthodidae; genus Hollardia; species Hollardia meadi. The sequence continues at coordinate 6,901 of JBBPCS010044393.1, forward strand.
TTATTTTATCTACAGCTTTTCTTTCAGCTCGTTGCATCCAAGGGATAATAAAACAGCGTCTACAGGAATTTGGGAAGCTGCCTTTTTGCTGCTTTCAGAATGTTTTGGTGTGAATGACACGACAAAGGCACTGGGACGATTTTTTGTCTCTGTGCTCTCATCATGCGTCACACAAGGGATTTATTCAACCACTAAATGCTAATTGTATGTTTTACTGGATATGACATATGTTTTGAGTCATTCAGCATCACCACTCTGACACCTTTGTGTGCATCTCGCATGGCAGTCATTTGAATCTACATGTTTTTCACTACTTATCTCTCATCCATCACAGCGGCTGACGGCCAGCCCGCGGCCCCCGCTCATATATCCGTCAGCGGGGACAAGATGGACGAGCGTCCACCTGCTCCTGTCTTCCACTCGCACACACACACACACACACACACACACACACACACACACACACACACCCTTTTTTCTCGCTCTCTTTCTCATTCTCCCATAATCCCATATTCTCATCAGTCATTTCACTCAGGTCTCTGGAGCCTTCTCGGACCCTGATGGTGGAGTAATAATAGTCCTGTTTGTATGGGCTCAGTGTTTCAGCAGGGAGAGATACATAATTTGCAGTCATTTTCCCCAATGGCGCCTGATTTTGTTTGAATGCTGCACTCGGTATTTCTAAAATAGCCGGCATTACGAAACAGATACAGTATAAGCCAGCACTCAGACTCAGTCCTGAGATGCATGTTGTCTTATGGAAGGTGGAAAGCTTTAAAGAAAGAAAGAGGGCTCTATTCCCTTCATGGCACCGCTTCTTTCTTTTTTTCATCCCACAGCTGTGTAAAAGCAACAGGCGAATCTTCTGCTCAAATCCACACATTTCTTACACTGAATTAATGAAATTGCTGTCTGCCAAAACCAATTTGACATTTCACTAACGCCAGCCTCTGCAGGGGAACATGTGTATGAGGAATCAGTCCGAATCAGCAGCGTTGTCAACACAGTGGAAAAGACTTTATCTGAGGCTGATGGCTGCAGTAAAGAAGTAACACTGCCCATAAAAGATTTTTGTTGCACCTCAAAGTTCCTTCGGAAACCGGCTGCTCTCAGGTATTATCGAATAAAGTATGTTGCACTGATGCTTCAATCCTATCTGTTGCATCAGTATCAGGGCCAATTTTGAAATTGATCCCTATCTATTTCCGACCCTCTGTGTACTGTGACTTCTTAAGATGACGTATACCAAAACTATACACAGTTTCCAGAACCTGGAAACATTGGAATCTTGAGAAGGCACAATGTTGCGAGCAAGTGAGCGGCAGATCGGTACAAACAAACAAATGAATGAATGATACTGACAGTAAGCAGGCAGTCATTTTGGAGGTGTGATACTCCTCTGAAGTACTGCTGTCGGTTGAAAACTAGTCTTGAAAATCCACAATTTGTTCATGCAAAGATGTGCTGCCAAAATCCCAACTCAGACTGGGTCGGGATCATGGATCAGAGGGACAAGTTTTACAGTTGTTCAGACAGTGCGTCTCATCCAGTCGCTAAAGGTTACCTTCTGCATCTGGATGAGATGCGATGAGCCGTGACAAAGTGTCGGTATACGACGACCTCAGAATAAGAATGGGCTGAATATATTTACACACAGATACGAGACTTGTGGTGATGGTATCCTACCTGGACCTGATAGGACTGGTAGGACAGGTCTCAGTCACCAAGAAGATCTATAGTGGTGTAAGTACTGTTTTTACTGAGAAGCCTCTTCTCGCCCCTGCTCTTTCTCCACTGCATGTCCCCCATGAACATTTGTAATATTTATTATTGAACAAAAGTCAAAAGTGCCTTCATGGACATTTCTGAATGTTTCACAGCAGCAGAAGACCCCGAACAAGGTCACCTTCTCCCCAAACATAATTGATTACGGACTCTGCCTGTCCCACGGCATTGCATTTAGCAATACTGATGACATAATGATGTGTTTGGCAATGCTATGGGAGCTGTAGGGATGCACTTAAGGGATTGACACAGTGCCGGAAGGGTATTAAATATGAACGCTGCTGTATAGCTAAAAATAATGACATTCCCATTTACAATATAAAATACCGACATGGGTTCAGATCTGAGGACACAGCTCTTATAGGCATTACCACTCGTGTACATACTGTAATTGTTGCGCTCAAGTCACTCAATAGCTTTCAAGGAATAGAGCATTTTACCCAGGAAGTCGTGTCTAATGGAAATGTGTACTCGACATGAACATATAGAATTGGCAAAGAGAAATGAAGGTTGTTTGCCTTTCTTTGAATGATTCACTCTCCTGAACACCTCCACCTTTTTCACTCTCTGGTCCTCTTTGTCACTCTTTATTTTCAATTTTTCAGAATAATTGCAACATCTCCACAGGCTTCCTGTGTTTCTCTGTCAGTCTCACTCCTTGTGCTCTCTTGGCGGATGGATGCTTTTTTGCCAGCCTCTATATCAGTTCAATAGTTTTCCATTTTATAAGGTTAGCGCTGACGTAGATTGAAATACATTGCGGCAGCTCTCCAAATCAAATTGCGTGTGTCCATCTTCTTCAGCCCTTATGCACAAGCAGAAAGGGATTCATAATGCCTGATGCTTTTATCTCTGCTAGAGTTTTGCCATAACTGAAATGCTACGTGTTATGCCTCTCTAAATGCATATCCACTCTGGTGTTATCTACCTTTCCTTTCTCCTTATCTAATGCACCTGACTTTGCCCGCTCCCTTGAGGCACTCTCGCCCTAGTGAGGAACAAAGGAATGTAAAATTTGGAGACCCATTTTACGGTTCTGGTTCCTTTGACATTTTGTACCAGCCCTAACAAGCTCTTTTTTTTGCTATTTTTGCTATCAAAATGACATTACTATTCATGATAACTTTAATATTTATTCAGCCAGACATCACAGACAATAAACTCCGGCAGCAGCTCCGATAGACTTTTTAGTGGATAGACTGTTGTGCTGAATGGCGCTGCGTTTTGTCATTGTGTGGCCTTTTCAGGGCAAGAAAGAAATACTTCTCTTGATTAAGATGTAGATAACTGCTGCACTAATCAGCACTCTTTCCTAACCTCCCTCCGCCTCTCCCTCCTCCTATTCTCTCGCTCCATCTTCGCTTATTCTAACGATGCCCAGCCTGAACCGCTCCTCTTCCCTCCCCTTTCATTTGAGCCCGGGCCATTATGGCAGACAGTGAGTTAATGAACAGCAAATGGGAGAGGAGAATGGTATTAATCATCTCCGGGCCTGCTGCGTGCTCGATTATCATTCAGCTTCTTTCATCTAGGACTAACCTTTCTGCTCCCACCAGATCGTCTCCTGCTCATCGCCTGATACCTGCTGTGAGTGCTTTAAGGTTCCCACCGGTCATAGAATATTTCTGGTACATTAAGGAGCGTTTAACGGGAAAGTCAGGGAATGTGATACGTTGTGTTGGGAAGTGTGGAAATATCGAGGAATGTTCCAATTAGTTTCTTTACAAAAATATACCAGAATATACAGTATCTTTAGCCCATTTTAGGTGAAACTACACTGCTCATTTCCATAGGACATTTTCATTAAAGCTGCACGGTTAAAAATACACTCATCATGGAGTCAAAGGAACAAGGCTGCAACAAAGAATGTCTCTTTTTCTACATTAAAATTCTGCCTTTACTTTTTTCTCAGTCTCTTTCATGTGGATGTGACAAATTTAAAGTGACAACTGAAAAACAAAATGTTTCCTATTTTCACACCCGCCATGATTTCATCCAAAATTAAGACTTCAAATTCCGCACACCTGCAGTTTGCAAACATTCATATTTGGGCCTGACAGCACGTCTAATGCAGCTTTAACGAACAAGGAATTCATGCAATTTTATTTTTCATATATTATAATTGGGCCATGCTAAGCCATCCCACGCTTAGTCACTGTTGCTATATTAGTCAAATTTCTCCTCATATGAAATGACATGTATCATTTGTGAGGCACGATATGGTCCAGTAGCCACCACCAAGGGCTTCAATATATCATCAGAGGATTGATCAAAAATGAAAAAAAATCACATGTGAAACTGAGCAAAAAATAACTTAAAGCAACACAATGAGTTTGGTCACATGGGGGCAGAGCTCCACCACATATTGTGGCCTTGTAAAATTTTTCCCCCAGCAGACGCCTACCAACATTATCATTAATCTGGAGTTGTGTATCTGACCCCACAATGGATGTAAGTCCAATATTTACTCTTCTTTTTGCTCTGTTTTTGTCTCCACCAACTCCTGAGAACTATCCGGGTCTTATGCAGCTAAATGTAACACAATGCTCACAAGCTAGTTGCCTCATATCCCCCACTGATACTGTCACAATGTAGGCAGACTTCAGTGATGCAGAAGGGCCAATAGCTCTACTGCTATAAGCTCTGGATCTAGTTGCGATAGTCAAAGACAGTTATTCAGCCCAAGATATCTAACTTACATGAGACAGTGTAGTGAGAGCAGTTGGCGATTACTCTGGTAATATGCGCCCCCCCTATTTTTTGGAATACCTTAAAATTCTGACTATATTTTACAAATTGCACCTTTAACGAGGCAATTACTGCTATCGAGACAGGATGGGCCCATGCTAGCGGGTTAGCATGTTAACCTCAGTAGATAACACAATACATCGATGTTTCTACATTGTTTCTTCACATTCTGTTAATATTAGTTCAACTTTTCAATGTTTTAAACTTTTGCTTTGGTAAATTTTAGTTTTTTTATGACATAACTTGAAAAGGAAGAGATAGATTGTGTATCGGGAACTTTTTGCCATTTAATACATTTTTCCAATGAGTTCAATAAATTAATATTAACCTAGCATTTCTGGAAACCCAGTTTAGCTTAGCTAAGCAGAGGATCCCCCTGTAAATTGTACCTAAAAATGAATGACAAAACAGAAAATTTGTGTTTGGATGCTAAATTTACCATTTAGTCATAGCAATGCTATGCTATAACACTTTCATAAGATTGGAGTATTGCATGTCACAACTGGGCCCTATATGTAGATGACACACATCTCTTTACAGCCTTTTTTCCCTGACATGTCTTGACTACCCTGTTGGCATTTTTACATCAATGCAACAGTGAAATAAAAAAAATAAATACCATCAAGCTGAAAAGACCTGTTTCATTGAAGTTTCAGACCACAGCCAGTGATCAAAGTGTACTGACCACACTGAGCACACTTCCACATCACTGCACTATGGTGTGAACTTTAACCACTAGAGGTCAGTACAAACTGGAGACTGTTAAAGTAAAGAATTTCTAGGAAGTTAAAGCAGTTTAATTAAATCTAATCATCACAGCATTAAGTGAGATCAAACAGAGGTGTAGCTCTGTGTTGGAGAAGTAAGCTTTTTATTCCACGCTTGCAGCTGAGAGAACAGACTTACAATCGATAGCCAAGGATCTTGCCTGTCTAGGAGGGCCGCTCTCACTCCCATCACCAAGGTCCTTCAGAACTGAATTTAATACTCACTCCTCAGTGTGTGTCTGCATGTTCGTGTGTGTGAATGAAAGCTGCACACCCTTGTGTGTGTCTGAATGTAGCCCGCCAGCTTTCCATCTCCAGGCCGAGGAGGTGAAGGACGGGGTCGAGGAAAGAGCGGGGCCTCGGGATAGACGTGATCCTGCTGCTAATGATGGTAGACTCATACCTGTCTCAAATCTATAGGCCTGTCCTGATCTAGCTCCTGTCCTTGGTTGGCCTGCACCCCAACATCCCACAGCTCCATTTCTTTGGCATAATGACATCCTATGTGTCTCCTTCTCATTCTACAACTGGCTAACACTGCTTTTCTTGAACATGAAGGGCCCATATGTGCCAACTCATTGCATGACTCATTACAATATGTATTGTATGTCTTAAATGGAGCTCAATAATGACCTCATTAGATATATTGCTCTTCAATTTGATGGTTATCTGTCCTGTTAGTGCTCAGTAATCTGGCCAAGATTGGCAAAAGAAAAAAGCTAAATGCTTGCACGGCTGAAAATCAAAGCATAGGTTAAGATGTGATCTTTAATTAAATATAATCATTTCAATAGAATAACAAAAATAGTTTTTTCCTACTTTCTAGGAATACCCACAGATCAAACAAAGAGAGATTATGTTACAAGATTACAAGATTAGGTTATTGCAATACATAAAAGTTAAATGTTACACCACAGCCCATTAAAATGACTAATAAAGCAGTCATGTATCGAGCCATATCTTAATAGAATCGGCACTTCCTGACCGGGAGGCTCTAATGAAGCATTATGAGAGATCCAGTGTTTATGGAGCTCATGATGTCGCTGACCATTCTTCTTTTACCGTGTCACCAAACTTTATCAAACTGCATCAATTGCCGCTTTACCCCTTTAATATCCTAAGGTTTGAGTAGGGTAATGACAAATCCAGTGGCTCAAGACTCTGTATCAATTTTTTTTTGTCTGTCAATTGATTTCATGCCTTTCATGTTCGATGCTTGGTTTTGCTGTAATTTTTATATTGTTAGGCAATATAGTAGATATTAGGGTATCTAAGTATCAATACCTTTTCAATGCCACATGTTTACAACAATACAATTTCTGCATTTTACAGTATTGAAACGGCAGCTGCACATACTTAACATTATTATAAATATGTTGGTGTGTTTAGCGACTTTTTCTGTACCAGTACTGTGTGCAAGGTTGTTCATTTGAAAGAAAAGGAACTAAATAACCTTTTTTTTTCTTTTTGTCTTGGTGTCAAAAGAGGTATTGATTACTGACATTTAAAATTCTTGTATCAGCCCCAGTAGATATGCAGTTAATACTCCCCTTATAATGGTAAGATTACTGGGCATCGAGACAAACAATAATCAATCATTTCTGGGTCCATTTAACGGCTCTCAATCAATCATGGTGATTTTAATCTGTTGGTGTACAATATGCAGAGAGCTGGCACATGCATCCAGCAAACACATGTTAAAGTAAAAAGTGAAACACGTGTTACCTTGAGTCGGAGGTGTACTGCTGCGTCTCGCCACCTGCTGACATCAGAAACAATTTGGGATTGTTGTGCCCTCACCTCCTCCTGTGGAGACACTCAGAGAAGTGAATATGTGCAGACATCTATCAACAGTGACAAATGAAGGACAATTCATTCCTCGTATCACCGCCCCCCCTCCCGCCTCCTCCCTCCATCATACCTTAACACCTCCTGCCATAAAACCTCCGGTTTCCTCTGTCACTGTCAGATTTCTCCCTCCCTTGTTTCTGTCTTCTGCATTTTTTATCACAGCAATACAAAGTGGATAACTAGTCTTTTGAGAGGTAAACAGCTATAGTGAAGAGGTAAACAGCTATAGTCAAGAGTCAGGTAAACAACTATAGTGAAGAGGTAAACAGCTATCGCGGCTTCATTATATTCTTGTGACAGGATTTCATTTCACTCGTGAGCGAAATGGGGCTAAAGGAAAGCTATCCTAAGCAAAATGCCGACATTAGCCAAAAGCGAGCGCTCTCTCTGCTGCAGTTCATGTACAGGGAGCTTCTCTCTGTGCAGTATACTGTACGGTGCATGTGAAGCGTCAGCAGTTTGCAGATATACAGTCCCCCTCTATAAAGGAAGGCTTGAAGATCACAGGGCTGCTCCCTGCTCCTTGATGTTTGCTCAGTTCTTTCTTCTTCTTTTTTTTCTCTCTTTTTCCTCAGTTAAAAAAATCAGCTCTGCGTCGCACAGTTCACCATAGTCTTATCCCTCTTGAGTACTTTAGCATACTCTCTCTGAAATACCACTGTGACTGGGTTGCAGTTCTGTCATAAAACTGAGCCTTTAATATGGGAATAAAACTGAAAGACCTTTGCAGGCTGCAGCTATTCTATTACATAAAGTACACGATATTCCTCTCCCATCTCTTATAGAAGATCATTAATATGCTCATATTGTGTGATGATGTAAGTCATATGATCTGCTGTTACCTGAGATTTGATTTACTGTATTGTTGGCAGTATGCTGCTGTGCGCAGTATGTAAATGTCCTGTATTTATATAGCGCCTTTCTAGTCAACTTGACCACTCAAAGCTACAAGTAGGCATTCACCCACTCACACACTGGTGGTGGCAGTGACTACCTTGCAGGGTGCCACCTGCTCATCAGAAGCAGTAACCATTCACACAACGGGAGCATCTGGAGCAATTTGGGGTTCAGTATCTTGCTCAAGAGACTTCGACATGTAGACTGCAGGGGATCGAACCACCAACCTTCCGATCACTGGGCGACCGCTCTACCACCTGAGCCCCGTGGTGTCTGTAGTCTATTCCAGAAGAACACAGCCTGGATGTCAAATGGGAAAGCCATATGTTCGCTACTCCTGAGCGCCGCATCAGCCCACACACTTTACGTGAACTATGTTTAGCTATGGAATACACAACAGCCATGTGCGCTCTCTGACACATTCAGGAGGATGTTAGGGAAAGCAAAATGATGGAGCTGCAATATAGAAAGAGAAGAAGGCTGTAGTGTTTTAATTTATCCAGATGCACTCCTTCATTCACCTGTGATGATCATTTGGTTACCAGGCAGTTATTCATGTGGGAACAGATTTTTACTTTTATAATACACAATGTGACGTTTAAAGCAATTCCAGAGAAAGATTTTTTGTTGACTGTCCTTCCCAGGTTGTCAAATAACTTCGCTGGGTGGGCTTCAGACCTGAACCACCGACTCAAAGTGTTTGACAACATGGGAATGAGCCTCAACCATCAACTATCTTTCTCCACAAACTTACATGGTGTTGCTTTAATGTACTGCCCAAGTCTCTCTGAATGTCAACTGAATGAAAATTTATTGTAAGCCATTTTTTCTAATCAATGAATTGCTGGTTACAGCTTCTTAGATGTGAGGATTTGCTGCTTTTCCTTGTAAAGAGTCTTCGGGTTTGGACAAACGAAGCAACTTGAAGACGTCACTTTGGGTTCTGAGAATTTGCGACCAGAATTTTTTTTATATACAGTGGCTAGGAAAAAGTAAGTGAACCCTTTGGAATTACCTGCATTTATGTATGAATATGTCTTAAAACATGGTCTGACATTCATCTAAGTTACAATAATCAACAAACACAATCTGTTTTAACTAATAACACACAAATTATTGCATTGTTATTGTCCGTATTGAAAAAATCATTCAAACATTCACAGTATAGATTGGAAAAAGTATGTGAAGCCCTAGGCTAATGACTTTAACTAAAGGTAATCAGAGTCAGTAGTTAGCAGACCTGGAGTCCAATCAATGAAACGAGTTTTGAGGTGTGGTTTAGAGCAACTTTGGCTTATAAAAAACACTCAAACATTTTAAGTTTGCTATTCACAAGAAGCATATGCTGATGTGATCCATGCCACGCAAAAAAAGAGCTCTCTGAGGACCTACGATCAAGAATTGTTGATCTACATAAAGCTGGAAAGGGTTACAAAGTCATCTCAAAGACTTTAAGTATTCATCAGTCCACAGTTAGACAAGTTGTCTACAAATGGAGACAATTTAATACTGTGGCTTGTCTCCCTAGAAGTGGGCGCCCAGCCAAGATGACTCCAAAGGCACAACGCAGAATCTTCAATGAGGTAAAGAAGAACCCAGGGGTAACGGCTTAAGGCTTGAAGGAGTCATTGGAACTGGCTAACATCTCTGTTCAATAGTCCACAATATGTAAAACATTGAACAGGCAGGGTGTTCATGGCAGGACACCACGGAGGAAGCCACTGCTCTCTAAAAAAAACATTGCTGCGCGCCAGAAGTTTGCCAAAGAGCATCTTCATGCTCCACAACGCTACTGGGAGAATGTTTTGTGGACTGATGAAACAAAGGTTGAATTGCTTGGGAAGAACACACAGCACTACATATGCCGTAAAAAGGGCACTGCATACCAACATGAGAACATCATCCCAACGGTGAAATATGGTGGAGGGAGCATCATGATTTGGTAGTATTTGGAATTTGTTTGGAAGTATCCTACAGGATAATGTCAGGGTGTCTGTCCACCAGCTGAAGCTCAGTAGAAGTTGGGTGATGCAGCAGGACAATGACCCTAAACATCGAAGTAAATCCACTACAGAATGGCTTCAAAAAAAGAAAATCCGCCTTTTGGAGTGGCCCAGTCAGAGCCCAGACCTTAACCTTATAGAGATGCTGTGGAATGACCTCAAGGCAGCCGTTCACACCAGACATCCTAAGAATGTGGCTGAGCTGAAGCAGTTCTGTAAGGACGAATGGTCCAAAATTCCTCCTGAACATTGTGCTGGTCTGATCTGCAGCTACCTGAAGTGCTTGATTGAGGTTATAGCTGCCAAAGAGGTTCAACCAGTTATTAAATCCAAGGGTTCACTTACTTTTTCCACCAGCACTGTTAATGTTTAATGGGTGTGTTCAATAAAGACATGAAAGATTATAATTGTTTGTGTGTTATTAGCATAAGCACATTGTGTTTGTCTATACTTGTGATTTAGATGAAGATCAGATCACATTTTATGGCCAATTAATGCAGAAAACCAGGTAATTCCAAAGGGTTCACTTGCTTTTTCTAGCCACTGTATATATTTTATGGACTAAACTATTAATCCTAAAAATAATCAGCAGATTAGTCAATAATGAACTCATCAGTTACTCCAAAGATCTGAGTTTCCCTCAGTTATTACCATGTTCTCAAAGCAGTTCAAGTTTCTTTTTTTTTGTCAATACATGAGCTGTGGTTCTTAAGCTAGAGCCCCCTAAAAATAGCTCATCAGTCAATGATGTTTGTTGGGGAAAAGTACTCTTTCTTCTCTGATTCCTTCCATTCTCTTGCTGCAAAAGTCAACAAATTTGGAGCTGGGGATTCCAGTTCCCTCAGGGAGGGAGTCCCGGCTAAACTGTTTCTTGCCCAGTCTGACTTTGTTATAATGTTTCCAGAACTCAGCAGTTCCTTCGGTGAGTATAAGACCAGGAAATGATGGCTAAAACTGCAAGAACTAAAGTAAGTAATGAGCACAAGATTTTCCCTTTAACCTACTTAAGCACTGGCACTGAATGTAGCCTGGGCTGAAATGTGTTTTTTGATGTTCTAACAATGAGAATGAGATCAGGCATGTCACCTGTGGCCTGGCCACTCTGTACACTCAGTGTGAATTTAACATGACATTGACAAAGAAAAAAACAACAACTCACAAATGAAGGAAAAGAGCATGACGTGCAGGCTGCCATCCCAGATTATCAGCAGTGAGGCACGTTGAAGCCAGTGTCAGCTGTGAAGCATTCTGCTCCATCACTAATTAGATCCAACTGAAGGCATCACGTGCACGAGTGGAAGGCGTCTGTATCATTGCTTTGACCAACACTGGGTGTTACACGGCATACAGGCCACTATTAAAGCCAGCTGTGCGTCACTGATGTCTTTGCACTGTATGAATGTCTGTTTCAGTGTGGAAAATGATACAGAAAATACACCATCTGTCTTGGCTTGTGCTAGTCTGGGGTGTCTCAGTGTTTTCTGGCTCACTATTATGTTCCACATACTCATGGATCTGATAATTACAGACCTGTCACGTTGTCATATTAGCTTAACTATGGTACATGTTCATGAGAATAACACTTGCTCAAAATATGATTTGTGGTGAAACTGTATAAAAAATGTACAGTAAAAAAAAAGGGAAAGTCCTGCACCCTTGGCATGTCCTCAGGGGTCACAGCACCCACTCTGACTGCTTTAAAAAGCTTCCTCAGAGCTACACAAGACATTATCCAACTTTTTTCACAGGCGGAGAAGCACTCCTCCTGACAAGTGTACTGATCTTAATGTGTAAAATCAGTGATGTCCTACATCCTACTGTAAAATTTCCATTATGACAGCATAGAAACTGTGTGACGAAATTAATATGATTTTGCGAGCCTGAGAAGGCAGTTTCGCAGTGGACCTGCTGCACTTGCTGGGCCCGGGCTGTCGAGGGATACATTAGTGAATTAAATAGCTTGAACGGCAATGGGTTTATATAGGTAATGCGCATAATGCGTCCATTGGGTTAGACTTGGAACCACTGGTGTTCACATTTTAATCAGCTCCTTTTGCCAGGCAGATGATGAACAATGTACAACATTAGTATTCATTTGCCTTCAAGTGTGTGTTCCCCCGATGAATGTAAGTCCAATAGTCACTCTCCTTTTTCTTTTTAAAAATGTTTTTTTGGGGGGGCTCCACCACCTCCTCAGAATAATATTTGGCCCATTAGCTGCTAAAGGATTTTGTGTGTTCACTAGCTAGCTGCTAACTGTGTGTGTCTGTTATTTTGTGCTGTGCAAGCACTGTGCAAATATGTTTGAGCATTTTAAGTCAACACACAGCTGTATTAAGCAAAAACGCACACTACCTGCTCAAGGTGGGCATCGTGGTACCCCAGGGTCCCTTAGGGACAAGGTTTAATGGGGCCAGGCCATTTGGGCCAGTCCCGGCACAGAGGCCTAAACTCTGAAATCTACATCACTTTGTATGACAGAGCACATAGGTGCCAAAAGGGACTTCATAGTGCTTTCAAGTGCACTTCATAAACTAAATAATAAAGAAATCTGTACTCCAATGGCCACAGAGGTTTTTAAAAATAGGAATGTTTCTATTTTTTTCTTTCATTTTCCTTTGTTAAAATCCATAGATCCTACATCTGTTATTACTTTGTTCTTTCACTAGAGAATTTTTAATAATTAGATGCTAAAATTCTAACAAACATAGGCAGATTTTAATACTAAAAGATATTTTTAATAACTAAATACCAAAGTTGTACCCAATATGCTTTTTGACTGTTAAAGAAAAATATATTCTTGGCAGTGAATTTTTCCATCTACCTTGGCTGGTGAGTCAGAAAAATTATTTTGGATTCCCACCAACATAATAAATCCCAAGTGACAATTACAAAAACTAATTTTGTGACATTATATGTTCAGTGTTCGACGATA
>JBBPCS010044424.1:0-19883 GCA_037974645.1 Hollardia meadi
TGTGTGTGTGTGTGTGTGTGTGTGTGTGTGTGTGTGTGTGTGTGTGTGTGTGTCGTGGTGGCATTTCAGGTCACACTACTCCACAGAGGAGAACATTCCTTTCCCTGAAACAGTTCAGTCTGGTCTGAAGCTCTGAGTGTCAAGCTGACTGCCACAACTGCTGGATTCAGCCCAAACCATGCTGCTGCATGGTGGCTGGGACAATGACAGGAAGACTGACCGCAACCATTTCCGAGAACCCGACAACACCATCAACATGATACTCGGTCTAATGAAGACTCTAACTCTCTGTTCTCTCAATGTCATTTATGGGACAATATGTATTGATCGATTGATTCAATATTATCGATAAATATTAAGCTTCCATTACTCTGGTAGAATGAACTAAGGCACTGTAAGGTCTCAATGTGTAAGCAACTTCTGTCTCAATGTGTAATTGTGACTATGCATAAAACAATGCGTGTTTCCTGGCACCTAAAAGAAAAGGCTGCACCAACTTCTAAGGTTACTGTAGGCTGCAACCACAAGAAAAATGGAGAACAGTCCCAAAATAGACGAACAAGACGACCTGGTGCCAAAATAAGGATAATAAAAGGTTCCAGGCTATGTTGTGTGTGTAGAGAGAGGTGGGAGAGACAGAGGGTGAGAGAGATTCTTTCATAAACAGCTTGTATTATAGGTCTGGAAAGCAGTGGGAGGCCGACTGTTTTCTGTGGACTAAACACTGAACCCACTTGTTGGGAAGAGCTTAAGTCAGCACAGGACTCAGCTCTTTATGACGCACCATAATTGCAGCTCTCCTGGCTTACTTTGCCCACTGGAAAGTCAAGGAATGGCGGCAGGGAAACCTGCGAGTTGGAGCATCTCCACTGAGGGGAACGAGAGCTGAAGTTGTCTGGACTGCTGCCCTGGAAATGAGAGAGCGAGCCACTGAGGCTCACCAACTATAGTCACCACAGCATCCTGTCCAAAACATTGGTAACATTCCTTGAGCTGAGGCAGCCTCCAGAGAAACAGATCCAAACAGATGGGACACTTTTCACTAAACAAGCTCTTCAGTCTTTCCTGTGCAGTTGGCTTTCCAGCATAGGAAAATCTGCCTTCTGTTACTGTGCCCCACATAATTGGAATTTACTTCAACAAAAACATTTTGACAATTCCAAGGTTTAATTGCAAATTCTATTGATGGTAATTGATACCGCTTTTAATATTTTAATTCTTCTTACTGTTTACCTTTACCTTTTAAGATTTTACCTTGTTTTACTCAAATCTTTCTCTTTTCTTTTATTCCTTCCTCTTGGCTTTCTTTTATGATTTCAGTTTTGTCTGCAACTCACTAAATAAATGAATCAATGAATCAATTAAACAATATAACAGGAATCTGGACAATTTGGGGTTGTGATAGCTGGGTTCAACATCAGATCTAGTATGTGCACAGTATATAATAACATTGTGATGCATGGCCTCTGTTGCAGTTTAAAGTTCCCCTCAGGACATGTTGTAAAGTAAATAAAAATACTCTCTATGACTAATATTTTATTTAGCATGGTTTTCCCACATTAAGAAGTTGCCCCTGGAAAGGGGCTGGGAGCACATCTACTCTTTCTCCCTCATTGAGAAATTCTGGATCTATGAATCACAGGCCTTGTGCCCCGCCCACCACCGCTGTTTGTGTTAGGCTTACCGGTGAAAGATTAATGCGCATCAAGGTGGTTAGTGTTAGAGAAAACATGGGAGAGATTCAGCCATAATGTTAAATGTTTGAGCCTCAGTCAGACCTGAACTCAGATGAGGAGTCTGTTGTGCACAAAAATCGGCGACTAGCAGATGTATCAGAATGGTAAGTGTAGTTAGCATCTTTTGTTTATGTTGTTTGTTAGCTTTTAACTGGCAGTGGCTGAAGCAGCGTTAGTGGTTGTGAAACGTTTGATAATATCTGCTACAATGTTACAGTGTGTTCACATCTTGATAGCCAACCAAGTTTGCCTGGAAACTGACTAATTGGCAGTAGTAGTATTTTGCAAATTAGACAGAGATTGCCTTTCATATTTGTGTCGTACCAAATCTAGCTCACCCGGTGTACGTTTGAATCTCAGATTTTTAGGAAGTGTACAGACACAAGGCATAAGATAATGTACAACAATAGAACCCAGTTAATTGCAGGGAATATTATTTTGCATATGAGCAATTAGTCAGTTAATTGCACTGTAAGTAATTTCTGCTGCTAGGCGTCTCTCAAATCAGTCAAAACAATGAAATCAAAAGACAATTTGATGATGTAGGGAAGTAGCATAGAATCATGAGAGTTGTTGACATCATTGTTAAAATAACCAGCATTGCAGTCAGGCAGAACTGTTTACAGAGGAGGTAACGTTTCAAAGTTATATTTTATAAGTTATATTAAGTTTGCCAATATTTTTCACCATTTTGAGACATCCTATAATTATCTACAGTTAAAATTATTAATCGATTAAAAAGTTAGTTAATCAATAGAAAATAGCTTCCCAAAGGTGACAATTTGCTGCTTTTCTGTTTTATATCATCGTATATAATTTTATGGATTGATTAGTTCCTACACATTTACATAAGTATGTACATATGAATTAGTATTAGAAAAAAATCATTATCATTATTTCTTCTCAGTGACATCACAGTGTTTCCCCCAGCAGCCAACAGTTACAGTATGTGTACCGTATTACTAATACAAACAACCAGAGTTAAAAACCGACTGTATAAGTCATCCTATTCAGTCAGTATGGCTTCAGTCAGCAAAATCGTCAAGCACACAATAAAGAAGATGAGCTCTGTCTTCAAAAGCAGGCATCCAGCGATTCAATTTTCCAAACATCTGATGAGGTGGGGGAAGGGAAGAGGGACTGCAACCCATTGATGCATAGCTTCCATCAGCAATAGAATATTCATGAACACCACACACACACACACACACACACACACACACACACACACACACACGATACTGTACACAGACATGATAAATTCCACTTCCTCTGAAACATGGATAGATGACCCAGAAAGAAAACCTGAGTTTTAGAACTGGTGTCCCTGGACTGTCGAGCTCAAACTGGCCTTTTTTAACCTTAAACTTTAAGGACTTTAACAGAAACGGAAGAACACAGAGAGACCTGAAGAGGCGGTAGCATCAATAAAACAGATGATATAACATCCTGGAAGAGCAAACATTCCTTTTTAAAAAGGATATCAATAAAAAAATCTCTACCTCTAATGCATTTAGGAACCATATCAGCCAAGTTGGCAGCTTACAAAAACAAATAAGCAGAGTGCAGTGCTGCAAGGAGGAACTGCCTCCTGCATAAATGGAATGGCTCTGAAAATGAATTTAAGGTGTAACAAAAATCAAAAGGGGGTAAGAGAGAGAGAGAGGTATTCGTTTGCTTGGTTGGTATTTTCATCAGCTACTTTGTGCCAAACAATATTTTTCTATCAAGGCAAACTAATCATGTAAATAAAAGCAACTGTATCAACATCATGAGGTCATTAAGTCTAGGGTCAGCATGACGTAAATTTTGTCATGAGAGGTTGTAAGAGTAGGTTCTGTGCAGATGTCTGCCTAACTCCAATTTTCGTATCCATGCATCCTCTACGCTACAAGCTACAGAATACGTCTGCAGAACGCGTCTACCTGAAACTAGTTTCAACAAAACTGCTACACGCCCATGTTGTCTGCAGCTGTCTGTGTACGCGTCTATTTTGGAGTATATTAGGGCCACTTTTATTGCTTTTATTACAGCAACATAACAAGTTGCCATCAGTTCGAGTTACATTTTGATCACTTCACGTCTCTCCTTTGCTCTGCTAATTACTGGAAGTACTACAAGTTTTGACCAACATCACAGCAATAAATACACTTAACATCGACTAGACAGTGCAACATCATGAAATAGAGAAAGAGTTATTGTGCTGCTATTATTGTCTTGTTAGCCTAGCAGGCCACATTGACATTAAACATTAAGCACATGGACATTAGGCAAATTATAAAATACCTTTCTGCTTCGCTGTATATGCTAAGTGAAAAGGCCACGTTTAGATGGCTGTAAAATTATCTCTCTCTGTAACTTCACATCATCCCTAAGGCCACACCATCTACGTTTTGTCATTTAGATCACAAAGTTAATCCAGCTGCAGTGAACATTGTAGAATTAGCGTAAAGAACAACACTAATAACTGTGTCGCAGATAACATCTGTGTCGATTCAGAACACAATTTAATTCATAGCTCATGCCCCTAAACACACCGCCTCAGGTCATGATGGGAAACTCCGCCCACCTCCCACCAACACGCTACAGTTTCCAGACCATAGTCGGAGAGCAGAGGAGACGTTTCTTTTCCTCCCAGGCAAAGTCGATTATTTCTTCAGGACTAACCCCATTCACCTTTCAGCGGTTGGGGAAACAACACATGTGGGCTTCACTTTGGTCTTGAGAAGCTGCAGCCTTTATTTATTGACAAACTATAACCTGCACTGTACATTTACTGCTATTGACTCCTCACTGTTTAAAAACTGTGTTTTAGGCCTCATAAACGCTGCAAACCTCACTCACACCTGCAGTTAATAGCTGTTTACAGTATAGATACAAAATATAATTTACTGATCTCTTCAGTCTGCAGCACAGAAACATATGTTTAACCTAATGTCTGCCCGCTTTTTCGATTGTGTGTTAATTTCAGACCCTATGCTTATGTTAGATTTTTTTTGCGAGTACTCTATAATTACAGTATTTAATGCGTACACAAATATGGAAATTGCTTAAAATGCCCATCCCTATTGTACATATATACAAACAAAAATTGGGCAAATTTATATTGAGTCGATAATAAAATTATAGCTGAAAAAAACAGACCTGATAATAATAAGCCAAATTGCTTTCATTGACTGAACAAGCTCAGCTCCTCCACATACACGAGAGGAACAACAAGTACAGCATGCTGTCGTTGTGCTTATGACATCAAATTGCTGCACATGGAGAGAGCCAAACATGGCGTCACCAATGTGGACATTTTTTACAGTCTTTCCCATCGATTCTTTATTCTATTGGACTTAAGTACAGGTATATAGTCTAAGTACTTTAACTGCATATTAGAACCACAGCAGTGTAGGCTAGAAAATTTCATACATGCTACACCAGCAGCTCAGTTTTTACATTTATTTATTCATTCATCCATTTTTCACAAATACCATCGTATACCATATACCCTGGTGAAATGTCAGAAAGTTATGGACAAATAGATACTGCCCAAACTGGTTGGTACACAAAATGTACTGAGCTTGTGTTTATAAACTGTTCACATGTTCACAACACCATTCATTAGAATTATGACACATCATCTAAAATTCGATCCTCATGGTGTCAAGCACCACGCAGCCTCTAAAACAGAAACCAGTTTTTCCACCTCAGACAGTCCTGTGTAGCTAAACCAAGTCTATAAATGATAACAACACCTGATCTGAAATCTAAATCCAGTATCTGCTACACTAGAGCTCAGACAAACCGCTAAAAACTGAAGATCTGTTACAACCTAGCAGGACTCATGTTACAAAAGAAGAAAGAAAAAAAATCACTTGCAGCCATCCTCAAAAAAAAGCTCCACCCAAATACTGCATTCCTCCCACACTGCTGCCTCCATTAGGATATTTACAGGCTTTTAAACATTCACCTCATTGTTTTCATTGTACAAAGGCTTATCAGATCTAAGCCCTTACCCTTTTCAAATTGCACCGCTAACGACTGCTCCGCCTCCCAAGTCTTCTTGTGTCTGCGTGTCTGTGAGCGTGTGGACAACATGAGGAGGGAGGCCTGGTTAGACAGGAGCGTTCTGTCCTCTATGTGCTCCATGACATGCGATACAAGCCAACAAACCACACAGACAGATCAGTTGAACAATGTGGCTCACTTCAGCTGCCAGCAACTTTTATTTTTAATTTTAACAGAGGAATATCTGTTAGACCTGAAGTGCTTCATATGAAATTAGTCGTTTAATGAGAAGGCATTAACCAATATAAATCCTGTGTGAATTCAGTCAGAAAGGCCGTTTAACTGTCCCATGAATTGGCTTTCTATTGTAAAGTGAATCGCTCATTTCAATCCAGATTTATATCATTAGTCCAGGAATCAACTTCATGACCTGCTTCTTTTAACTTATGGCTAACAGAGGACATTAAACTGCTTTTATTTTGGTCAAAACGTAAATACTTGAATTTGATGGCATTTGTTTTTACAAACTTTTCCAAGCGTTCATTTAGGCATTTTGCCTTTGTTCAATAGTTGAATAAAGCAAGCTGACAGGAAACAGAGGAGAGGCGTTTGGGTGATAAAACAGAGGTCCCTGGCAAGAACTGAACCAGGGATAATGCAGTTACTTGATATGCATCTATAGACCACCAGGACACAAGGACGCTGCTTTAAAGAGTTCCTTATGTGAAAATATTTTCAGCACACTGCAGCTGATACTGAAAATGTAGAAATATTTAAAACATATTTTTTTGGGGGGGAAAAAAGGATCTTAAATCTGAATAGATCATCTTTAGGTAGCAAAACATTTTGGTAACTTTCAAAGAAAGTAGGAGCTTAAAGAAGACATTCTGTTAGTGAAACATTAGTCTACACTGCCCTTAAAATGCTGCTGCCTTCTTTGAAGGTTACTCTACTTTGGGGCTGCAACTAACGATTTCTTTCTTTAACAATTAATTATTTTCCAATTAATCGCAGAGTCTATGCAATGTCAAAAAACAGTGAAAAACACGCCCATTACAAGTTCCCAGACCCCATTATGACACCTTCAAATGTGTTTTGCACCCAAAGTCCAAAACCTATAAAGAAATTAAGTTCACAGTGCTATGTGAGAAAGAAAAACAACCAATTCTCAAATATTAGTAGCTGTAACCACATAATTTTTGAAATTAAATAATTTAATTATTTTTTCCACTAACTGTTTTAGTTCTACTATGTGTTTTGGCTACTAAAATTTTATGAAGACATCTTCCCCAGTAGAGAACATCTTCCCGGCAGTACACAAGCTACAAAATAGGCATCATATATAATACAATTAACAAGTACACCCTGAAGAGGTTGTTTTAAGTGGTTATGTGAAGACAGATCTCCAGTTATATTTGTGAGAAAACTTGGGCAAAAATGTGATGATCAAAAATTGCAGCCTACTGCTATTATTTCAACTATTATTAGTAACGCATATGAACATGACAAAAAAGTAGTTCTTTCCATTTCAGTACTGACATTCTTCAAATACCTCAGCCTTCTTTCTTTCTCTCTGCGTGTGTGCGTGTATGTACAAGTGAGCATGCTCATATTTAAAAGTAGACAGCGAGGTGCCTGTCCATGTATTTTCATGTCCCCTCAGCACATCTGGCTCTTGTTACAGCCCCTGTGACCTGAGTGTGGTTGTGCTCCATCCCAGCCCCCATCACTCCTCTGTGGGAGAGCAGAGTAATGACCGAGTGCTGCTGCAGTTCCCAGGACCACTGGCAATATGGCTGTTCACTGCTTTGCTCTAAGCTGGAGATGGCCTCCTGCTGACCAGTTTGTTGTTTTTTTCCATCTTTGTCTTCTAAGGAAAAGCCAGTGGCGGCTTCATCCAGACATTTATATCATTGTGAGGGTACGTCCCCAGAAACACTGATTCATGCACTTCTTTTGTCTTCTCAGGATGTTGGCCTTTAGTGATGTCACTGTGGGTCACAACACTGGCAGTTTCTTCACAAGATAGCAATTGGTTTGGCCTAATGTGGTGTCCTTTTGAATAATAACCTAATCTAACAAGATAAACACGTCCAGGGTCACAAAATGTTATTAACTATTAAAGTACTGACAAACAGAGTTGAGAGACCAAGTCTCGTTTAGTGTGTTGTGTAGGTGTTTCAGGCCATCAGCATTAGATATTATTTTCCTAACATTTGGGGGTGAATCAGAGTTATCTGTAGAGAAACTTTGATACAATTCAATTTTTTATTTTTTATTTTTTTTAAAGATACTCGATGCCTCTTTTGATACCATGGAGAAAAAAAGGGGGAAAGTCCTGGGCATAAAGAATGGGACGATTTTTTCTTTTCTTTTTATTAACAACCTGCACACTGAAAAGTTCACTGAACACATACCAACACATTTGTAATAATGTTATAATAAAATCTGATTTGAGATCTCTTTTTTATATAGCTTCAGTACTTTTAATACCTTTAAATGTGGATATTAGATTGTCTCAAACATGTGGTATTGAAAAAGTCAGTAATCAGTACTTAATAAAGAAATGCAATGTTAAATAATCATCCTGAGGGTAACTGAGAGAAACAATGCATTATGTTGCTATAGCATCAATATAATTAAGTCTATAAATGTCAGGTGCCTGAAAAGGTTACTTTATAAAATACTTGGAGATAATTTAGGTCAGATTGCAGCATTTTTCCTCACATTAGGATATAAAAGCGTTGCATAAAAATAACAAAGTTAAAGGTGAGGCACATGAACTTAAGACATTTCTCTGGTTGCCCAACTTGTTTTGCAGCTGTAAAAAGTGTAGGCGTGATTCTATGACTCCGTGAAGCTGCTAATGATGGATGATGACAGACTGAAGTTTATCAGCACTCAGTTCTCTCCGTTTATTTCCCATTTAGCTAAGGTATGACAAATTATGCTGCTGAATCATACTTACTGTATACACTTATCTTATAAAATGTGGCATACAAGTCTTTTAGAACCAGTTATCTTACTTTGTTGTCTTTGGATAAGTCAGCAGTTCTTTAAGTTACAAAAAAAGAGGAGCCGAGATGAAGCGAGACATGAGTGTGGAATAAAAGGAGGCTCTCTCGCTGACAGCAACACGAGGACCAAAGGCAATGCAGCAATGCACCACTCTGCTGCTGATCAACCATAGGGATGGAAGAAACGATGCATTCCTCTCTGGATGAAAAGCCCAGCCTTTTAATGGGTCCATACCAAACAAGGGCCCACAACCAACAGTTCTGACTGTGAACTGTGTTTGCAGCATTATCATTACTGCACTTCAAAGCAGGACCATCTCTAAAGGGACATGCTACACTGGCCCTGTAGGGCTGCACAGTCCGTCAGAGCCATCAGCTCTCATTGGCTAAAGTAGGCCAGAGCCACAGTACACCAAGTGGTGCGTTAAAGATTAATGGAGATATTGCACAAGCAAACCAGCTTACAAAACATGCTTAGGCATTATCAAATATTTAGAGGTGGCAATCTATATAGCTGGTGTGTTTGAGCCATATGTTTGACTCAAGGACCCTAGAAAGGCCCTCGGGGTATAGTAACATGGATCATCATGGATAAATAGAAACACTGAAGCAGGTTCAACAGCCAGTTTCCATGGTGTACACTACACATCATATATGAAACAAAACAAACAGAGCGAATGGAGAGAGCAGAATCAGCACTATTCTTAGGCTTGCTCTGGGTGTTTTGTCAATAAAGGAAGTGTTTTGCTTTTGGAGATGAAAAAAAAATCATCACTTTCCTAATGATTAAGTGATGTTTGCTCTGAATTATCTTTTCACCACCCATCATCTCCCAGATATATTAAATGGGCTGCACTTCCCTAGATTAAAGCTCCTTTTGTGTTTACATTAGAATATCATAAAGCACATCTTTTTTCATCTTCAGGGCATAAAATATTGCAAATATTAGCTGAGATAAATTAGTAATAACCTTCTCAATATTGATTAATTCCTGAAAGGCTATTTACATTTTTCGTGTGGGCGTGTTTACCGACATGGCTGCAAAGGAACCTTATTAGTCATCTCAATACAGCTGCTGGGGGGAAAAAACCCACTAATAAGTCACAGTGTTTGTGACACAATCTGCTAAAAAGCAGCAAACTCGGGCAGCCTGGATTTAATCCTAATAGGGCTATATGAAGGTGCTGATGCATCTTGTTTTTGGCAGATAACTTGTTTTTGATGGCAAAACGAGGAAGCACCTTTGTGGGATCGTACAAATCATGCAGAGAATCTCCTTTCAGCACTCAGCAGGCACCTTTTTCTCCCATCGTCTGCAGGCCAATCATATTCTCTCAGAAGAATTTCCATCAAACTCTTCCAACCGCCCTATTTCCCCACAGTTAATTGCAACACTTCTCCAGAGTCCAATTATGGACTCCACACCTTCAGCATCTCATTTCTGGTGTTTTCCAATTCACAATGGTTGTACCTGGCAATGAAGCTTCGACGGAGAGAAGGATCTGAAATAATTTTGCCTTTATCAGGAGGTGCAGGACCAACTGTTTAGCAAAGCTTTTAAATTGAGGTGAACTCAAGTTTACACAATTATATCTCCACACACTTCTGACTGAGAGAAATTGAGTGTAACCTTCTACAATTGCAAATTTTTGCAGGCGAGATAAAAAAGCAACAACTTCATAACAACCTGTGTTTGTAAAATGTATAAAGTGAACAATCCCAGAACCAACACTTTTAAAATACACCTTGTGAGATAGCACTTATACAACAAATGATTGTTTGAAGTCAACAAAAACATGCCTCCACCAAACTACAAACCAAATTATTTAGCTCAACAAATACAATAAATTTAGCTTTCCAGTGCCAACAACATAATACATAATAAAACCTAGAGACATTACTCATGTGGCTGTGACCTCTGTAATGATGTTACCACATGTATTGTGCAAAGTGTGTCACAGAACAATGAAAAAATTATAACTAAGAAAGAGGAAATACCTAAAAAAGTCAAAGTACTGCTGCTGCATCACAGAAAATATTGGATGTTCCAATAATGTAATATATATATTTTTTTTTTTTTCTGGACTTTAAGAGGATGCACAACAGCATACTCACAGTGGTAGCCAAGTTACATGAACGATGAATCTGTCAACTTGATGTGCACATTACTGAGAGAAACACCTTTCAAAATATTTCTTGGCTCTAGATATGGTCTAAAAGAAACAAAGGTTAAATGCCAATTATGCCACATTATGTTGATATTAAGGCATTTGGTCAAAGATATTTTAATATCAGATATCGCACAGCCTTATTGGGACTTTTCATTTAAAGTAGCCTGTAAAATATACAAGAGAAAACCAACCAATTGTCGAAGGAAGAGATAAGAAGTTCATTCTTCCACCATATCTTTTAAACTACTAAAAAGAAAGCTGTGGGCGAGATTAAAGTTGAAGTTGTTACAGAGGCTGCCTTCAAGTGCAGTGCTCTGTCACACGTCACTGATAGGACAGTGTCATTTCATTGCTTTATCACAACTACAGATAGTATCCATCTCTTTTGCGCCTTCTTTAATCTTGTGCTAAACAGAATATTAATGATCTTCATAAAAGGGTCTAACCACATCAGAAATGAGGGAAGAATTCAGCACATTAGATAGCAGAAACAGACCAAGGAGTACAGTAAGGGCACAGTATGCCAAACACAATCCTCCCTCACATGCAATGCAGCTAGTTTGCTTCCAAATAGAGCAGACGCACGAACACAGCGCTTTTTTTATCCACCGCCAGCAACAGAAACTACTGTTCACAAGACGGGAAGTGACACGCTTGTGAGAAACATTTTACTTTGAAGGGAGTGTAAGAATAGTTATTTATCTGTCCTCATTTTCTTTAACCTCTGGTTGTGAATAAACAAAGACGACTTCTGAGGAAAATAACAGATTTATTTGGCATCCTCCAAACATAGTGCCCTTGAAAATTTTACAACATTTCTTAAATTGCTTGAATGAATGAACACCGGCAGGAAACAAAAAACACTGGAAATGAAAGCTAATGACACTCCTCATGTCATACTTTTACATGACACAAGCCACGAGACGTTTATCGTGTTAAAAATCACTGAAGTTAAAAGTTGTTATGGTAACACAGCTTTTCTACTCTACGACGGTAATGTAATAGGTTATTTTTGTACTGTAAATTACACTGCAATGAGGAAGTAGATTAGAAGTACAGCCAGAAAGTAGTCATGCAACATTGCAAAGAGCAAGTTAAACAGAGACTGCGAGCCTCATCATCAGTAAAGGAAAATTAAATGAGCTTCATACATCATGGAAGAGCTGGTGAAAGCCTGAAGCCAAAGACAGAAAGGCACAATGTTTCAAAACCGGAGTGACCTAAAAATATAAAAAGAAACCCATCAAGCAGTCTCCCAGCAGTCCAGCTTTACAGATCAAATTAAAAAGGAGTGTTTTATTGTAGCAAATGATACATTTTTAAATGTAGGCTTTAATCTTGTGGCCGTCTGATCCCTTTCACAGATTACACTGTAATGATTTTTAGGTTTTATTCAACTTGTTTCAGTCCTCCTTATCATATCACTTCTTCTTACGAATAGCAACCACTCTAATCCCATTTCACCATTTATTAAAATTGCGGCATAATAGAGGTGCAACTGAACTAGACGTAGCACAAAAAAAAGTTCCCCTTGAAAAACTGCAGTGCAAGGCTGATGTGGGCAAGAAAAGGTCTTTAATATGTAAAATAACGATCCAGAGATGCAAGTTGGCAGTTAATACCCATTAACTAGTGTGTGAGTCAGCTGTTTTTTTTAATTTTATTACTTTAACTTAATTTTAATTATTCCCCTTGTTCTAAAATAGCCCTATAATCTAAACACGGAGTCAAAGTAAGTGCACACCACTTGTACATGGCAACCTTTTACTTTTAAAGGTAAAAGTAACGGACTATCTTAATGAAGATGGTCCGCTTCATCCCAGGTACATTAATAATAATATGTCTTACTAGCATCATCTATTGCAGCTCCTTCAGAGAATAGATGGATAGACGCGGGGACGAGGGGGTGTTACTCAACTGAGACAGTTGGTACACTTCACAGTGCATCAGGGTTTAACATGATTTGCTGCAGCCAGAAAGTGTTGTCAACAAGAGTTTCCTCACTGACAAACAACTAAACCCAATGTCACACTGACTAGCTCACCCTGATTTATTGGTCGTGACAGAAGAACCAATATACAAGTGACTTTTGGCCCCTGGCACACTGAACCATCAGCATCAACAATGACGGACACATGCATCACATCAGCCATTTCTCTGTGTTCATGATACAAACAAACAAACTCATTTTAATATCACAGCAAATCTGATTGAAGTTAAAACTTCAGGCAGGCAATACTTCTGGTTCTGCTACGCAAAAAAAATAAAAAATCAGAAGGAAACACATGGTTATAGTTGAATGTAAGTGTTTTTAAGATGAACAGCAAGTCAGAAAGCTGCCGCCGATTTAACACGCTGAATTAAATAAAAGCAACCTGGGGGCAGACTAGAGGTACACTGTGAAAACTACAGGCAACAGGTGGCCACAAAAAAAATGCCCAACAGCTACCAAAGGACGACTGTTTGCATGATGATGAAGAGCCGTTAGAACACGGTGTTAACAATGGATCACAAAAGCTATCTTATTATATTAAGAGATGAGCTCAGAACCAGCGTTCTCACCCATCCAGTCTTCAGTAACATTCAATATCAACAAAAACAAAGATGCACTTCCCATCAGAATCATCTTACAATATTATGGAATAATTACATTTAATATATATGAGAAATGAAGATTTAACTAGAGCAGAAAAAATTATCCATATCCTAAAATTATATTTAAATCGTTATCTTTTGGTTTTAGACTGTTGGACTTACAAAAAATCTAATTGAAGATGTCACCGTGTACTCAAGGAAATTGTCACAGGCATTTATCAGTTTTCTGACATTTTATAAACCAAACAATAAATTGAGAAAATAACTGACAGATTAAATCGATACTGAAAATAATCATTAGCTGCAGCCGTAAATTTGACAAGCAGATAAAGACATATTACCCAACATTAAAAATGAACTCTGCAGTTTAAACTAGCATTAAAGGAATCAAAGAATTATCTCAATAAGCAAAATCATGTCAAAAATTATGAACTAATCAAATACTGCAATGTATAGTCAAAACAAGTACATTTTAAATTGTGCGGTTCTTAATTATTGTGTTCATAAAAATGTGCTACACACAGAGACCCTCACGACAGCGAGCGCCATGTGTCATGATGGAGGAACATGACAATCTGATGTGTTTAGGGTACAGGGTGTATGGATGCCATAGTGTGAGGAGGATGAAAACAACCATCATCAGAGCTGTAAAACCTGCCCAGCTGCAGTCTTTGATCCTCCCCTCATGCTCTCCTTACTAATTCCAGCACCTGCACACACCAGCAGAGTCAGATGCAGAACTACGAGCGCAGCTCAGACTCGCCATGCCTGACCACACGCAGCTCACAAAGCAACTCAAATGCATTTGCACTTTTTCAGAAAATGGAAAAACAAAGACTAATAGACAAATGCCAAGCAGGCTCTCCAATTCCACAGTTCCAGGGAACCAAGTTCTGTTTTGCACCATATGGTCTTACTGGTCATGACCAGGAATGTTATTAGTGCTCTGAATCATAGCATGCAGACTAATGAGTAATCCTACACACTTAAATCCTTAAACTATGTATTACCCACGGACAGCGAGGAATACAGACAAAGCACATGCACTCATGTACTTGGAAAACTTTCCCAGAGATGAGGAGCTATGTGGTTTGGCCGATACCAGTAACTTTCTTAAAACCATTTTGTGATGTTCTGAGGGTGGGAAAATCTACTTTTGTATCTGACCAGAGCTAACTTGATGAGCTGGTCTTGACATAGCTTTAAGATTTAAGAAAAATAAGCATGGGCCTGTCTAATGAAGCAGACTTATTAAAGTTAGCTGGATAAATGTGAGTAAAGCCTTGAGCTCTCTTAAATCTGAAACATGGATTCAAGTAGAAACAGATGGTCCAGGTTTATATGTTACGCAGCTATTCTTCTTATTAAACCTGCTTCACAAGTTAGATCTCTGATCTGGCACACATCTTTGTGCTGTAGGAAAAGTGGGTTAAGATAAACCAGTTGTCACCCACCACTTCGCCAAGGAGATGAAGCCAAAAAAAAGTCAGACCTGAAATGTGTTCTGTAGAAAAAAAAAAACAGACACCATTTTGTGCTCCTACAATCATTACTTGTGGTCTAATGTGCACGTGTTGGGCTGCTGGCACCAAATGAAAAAGTCAGTTCTGCTGCGCTGGACTTTGTGTTACAGGGGTTGATTTTAGAGCTGCAATTATTAGTCAAATAATTACCTTTGCCAAGGAGGTTATGTTTTCACCCCTGTCTGTTGGTTGGTTTGTTTGTTAGCAGGATTACTCAAAAACTACCGGATGGATTTCAATGAAACTTGGTGGGAGGATGGGGAATGGGCCAAGGAAGAACCCATTACATTTGATTTGGGGCGGATCCACGAAATTTTTATCACTTTCGTTAACATTGCGAGGTAGGGCGTTTTTCCACATTTGTGTTAATTTCTCAGCGAATAATGCATAAATCTTGATGAGAAAATTCAGGCATATGTAGGAGGTGGGTATCTGAGGGTGTATAATTTGGTGCAGATCCAAATAAAAATCTGGATTTATTTAGTGTAATTTTGTTTCTCATTAGTGTGATTTTATGCTGTGAATAAATGCTGTTCGTGGTGTAATTTGGTTTTTCTATTTCATCACCCTTTCATTCTTGGCTTAGCTATAAGGCTTGATTCAGCTTAATTTAAGAGGACTGTTGGGCCTTGGCGGAGGTATGCGCTCTACTGAGTGCCATTCTTGTTGATTAGTTGATCGACAGAAGATGAATTGGCAACAATTTTTATGATTGACTTATTAATTTAAGTCATTTTAAAAGAAAAGTCTAACTTAAATGTACATGTTTTGTCTTCAAAAGGCTTTCTTTCTGGGAACTGCCAACATGACATCACCATAATAAACCTTAGAGTAAATGACATGGAACAGTCACATCTGTTAAGTCTTCTGCATGTTATTGATGCATTCTCTCTGTTCATTAACTTTGAAGAACCACAAGTGATGACTGTCCTGACTGCATGCCAGTACGTCACTGCTCATTGATTAAAATGAAGCCATTACTTTAGAGCTGGGAACAAACAAATCTGTTAAGTCTGTTTGTTTTTGTCTACAGCTGATGGGGGGGGGGGGGGGGGGGGTGAGTTGCTTAGTAGTAAACAAGATGCACATTTAGCACAAAATCTAACCTCATATTCCTATGTTATACTTATTATATAAAACCCATTCAATGCAGTGTCAAACCAACTGCAATTAAAGGTCTAAAGGTATATTGTGCAATCCGCAAATTACAGTTCTACTGTTTAAATGCTTTTTTTCTAACAACACATTATCAAAGATTATCCTAAAATGTTGCTTAATCTCACCAATTATATTTGAAGTAGTTAATTACCAATCATCAGTCAGAAAAACACCAACTTATGCTGGGTTTCCCCATCTATCCATTCTTTCCCCATTACGTCACCTTGACAGAAGATACTCACTTATACATTTAAAGAGTTTGTGTTTGAAAGAATAAAGGTTAATTACAAACACTGAAACATAATGTTTACCCAAAATGTATTGGTAAAAAGCCAAAGAAGCACTTTTGTTTCAGTAGTAAAATTACCTACACCTCTCCTATCAGGATAAATGGCTGTTGAACACTTAAGCACAATAAGACTTAGGCTATGAATAGTACACAAGATGAACAAGACTATTTATGGCTAACAAAGACCAAAGAAAAAAGTCCTTTAGAAGACTCAACTAATTTAAAGAGGTCTTAGATTTTCTTCAGGAGAGGACGTGATGATGTTAAAGGATAACTTAGTTTATTAGTTTGCACTGAGGTCAAACCGGAAGTCATAAAATAAGAAAACAAAAATGAAGCACAGAGGAAATGTTTATCATCGCCCACCTACTGTGCCTGGATAGATGAAAGACAGAAGCGGCAACTGGCTGAAAACTTATTTTAGATCAATCCAACTCCTACAGATTTACAGGATTTTTGCCATCTCCCAACTCCACACAAACATTGGTTAGTGTGGAACTTTCTGAATACACACACAGAGAGGAACCGACAACTATTTGATTTGTGCATTGCAAGTTCTCAGAACATTTTGAAAGAGTCTGATATAGTCTGAGCAAGTAGCTTTTGGTAGTCAGGAGATAAAAACCATACATCAGGTGTATTTTTGGGGTTGATTTTTAGTTGAATTTGATTAAGATTGTTTGAAATGTTCTGAATTGTATGATTTTCAAACAGAGAAATAAAGTGCTGTGCCTCGAGTGCAAGGGTCATTTTTATAATCCAGGTCATAGTGTACACAACAGATCAAGTAAAGTTCGCCTCACTTTTCTAAAGTTAACTAACAAACTCTCTTTTCCTGCAGAGCATACAGTCCACGTTGGCCACGTCTCTATCCACCCTGGTATTTTCCCGTTTCTTTTCAGCTTTTACAGGCAAATTTCAAGCAGGCAAACTGTTTATTGATAGACGTCCATTCTGAGAATTCTTATTCTCATAAAAAAACAGGGACATAGATCATGGGGGGAAATCATGGTTTACCCAACATTCACTATTTACTCAGTTGCTCAATATGTGATTCTATCAATCCGAAAATGACTGATGAAGTATGTTGGTGGAAATAAAAAAATTATTAACTACTTTGTAGATCAGCAATCCATCAGCAATTTTTTTTTTGTTGTAACATGGTTGATCAGTGCATCTGTACAAAAGCATCCTGCTTCCTGCCACATCACTGCCACAAAATACTGGATATTCAACTGAATGAGCTGTCAGATAGATCCTTTGTTTGACAATGAAGCACTGACAAGGTGTTAAGTAGCTGGTGGCCACATCACTTCTAAATGAATAATCTGAGAACTAAGATTTGGAATTATTAATTATAAATTTTTTTAAAGATTCTAGTGTTTAGTGGTTAAAGTGGAAAACAACAGGAAAAAAGAGAGAAAATACTACTACTGCAGTACGCTCTCTGACAGTGGAGCCAACGGGAAACCCCAATAAAATAAACTTGAAGAATCATAATAACCCATAATAATCAGAAATTAGCACGTCTGGCTATTTATAGAATATGATTACACAGAAATGAACAAGTCAGATATTAGACATATCAAGGGCACACTTTGTACAATAACAGCAAGTTTACCTCCTTTTATGCAACCTTTCAGGAGGCTGAAGAGTCCTATATTTGCATAGTCAAAATGTAGTTCGTTTTATTTTCCCCACTGTATCACCACTAGTCTAAAGTGATTACGTTATTTGACTTCTCCATTGTATCTAAGCATTATACCTCTGCAAATGCACAAAAAACAAGCTTATAACTTACATGTCCATAGTTGATGAACCCATGTTTGTTGGCAACTCGATCAGCTTCCTCCTGACCTCCAGGTATGTGGACAGCCCATGTGTTTGTGTAGACTTTCTGTCCCAGCACTGGTCCCAGCCCAGACACCAGCAAGACCAGCAGAGGCCCAAGTACTAACTCCAGCAGCCTTAGCCTGTGGCCTACAGAGGGAGATGGAGGGCCAGAAGCCATGGGTTTCTCCTAGTGCAGCACGGTCTCTGAGCACAGCGCCTCTCCGACAGGCCGGGGCTGCCCACGGTACATGCAGGTGCACAGAAAGAGACAAAGAAAGGGGACGGTCACAGCTCACCTGGCAGGAATCAAAAGAAAAGAAGAAAATACAGCAGGTTAATATATATCCGCAAATGTAAGTTTAAAAAGCCTAGTAAAGATTTCACTGGTGAATCATTCTTTGTGATCCACCATGACCATAAAAATGTAATAAAAAGAGAAGATTATATACACTTAGTCACAAGATCCACAGGGAAACTGTTCACACAAGGCCAAACAAAGACACTTATTCAAAATTTCAGGTTTTGTTCTACCCTTTCAGTTGCTTCAATGAGGAACAGAAAAAGGAATAGAGGAAAGTCTTAAAATGTACTCTAACTGAACGCTGAAATGTTGCAATGAAGACAAAACACATTCAATAATATATTAATCCATTTTGTCCAGGAGGAAGAACAGCTGTTTGGACCAGGTGTACTACAGCCCAGCTAAATGCGGGCGTTTGATAATCCCACAGTAAGAAATGAGGAGGACGTCAAGGCCAGACCTGATGTTGTGGTCACACACACTGCAGCAAATTTTGGTGTTTACACTCCCATGGGAGGATACAGTAGATTGCAAAAGGAAAATGCTTAGGTATACTGGGTTGGCAGCAGAGGTGAAGAAGTGCAGTTGGAAAGCTAGACTACGCCCTGGATGCTGAGAGATCACAGCAGAGCCTCAATGTGAGGTGAAGTAGCAACTCGAGGGTGGAGTTTAAATGCCTGAGGCAGCAGTGGCAGCCGCTGAATGGCTGTGGCCAAGGAGAGGGCATATACAGGTACATCTCAAAATACATCTTAAAATATTAGGTCTTTTTTTGTTCCGAAATTTAATTCAAAAAGTGAAACTTTCATATATTCTAAATTCATTACACATAAAGTGAAATATTTCAAGCCTTTTTTGTTTTACTTTTGATGATTACGGCTTACAGCTCATGAAAATCAAAAATCCAGCATCTCAAAATATTAGAATATTACATAAGACCAATCAAATAAAAGGATTTATAGTACAGAAATGTCAACCTTCTGAAAAGTATGTTCATTTATGCACTCGATACTTGGTCGGGGCTCCTTTTGCACGAATCAATGCGGCGTGGCATGGAGGCGATCAGCCGGTGGCACTGCTGAGGTGTTATGGAAGCCCAGGCTACTTTGATAGCGGCCTTCAGCTCGTCTGTATTGTTGGGTCTGGTGTCTCATCTTCCTCTTGACAATATCCCATAGATTCTCTAAGGGGTTCAGGTCAGGCGAGTTGGCTGGCCAATCAAGCACAGTAATACCATGGTCAGCAAACCAGTTACTAGTAGTTT
>JBBPCS010044460.1:0-19877 GCA_037974645.1 Hollardia meadi
CACACACACACACACACACACACACACACACACACACACACACACACACACACACACACACACACACACACGTGAGAGTTCAATGGCACTGGCAAACCAGATGGTACTCAGTAACTCTTACGGAACCACTAAATTACCATGGTGATGACTCTAGATGGTTTTTCACCACTTTTGCGTCGCTAACAAGCCTCTCTGCAACTTCACTGCTCATCGCCCTTTTCGCTCACTTTCGGAGACTGTGTGTGTGCGTGTGTGTAATCTTTGTGACGGGAGCCCGCCAGAGGTTTTATTCTGCCATGTACTAATAAAAGCCCATATATTGCCTTTCTACTGGTGTGCATCTAACGTACTGTGGTATGAATTTCACTGCATTTTTTCCAAACTGACTCACAGGGAGAAGAGTTTCAGTTTCACCATTTAGATCAGTGTCATTACAATTAACTGATGGTAATGAACCGAAATGCCATGACGATAACAATATGGCCGGAAATTAAGTTCCAGAAATGAACTTTTTTGTTTTGTTTTGTTTTTTGGATGATAAAAATGACGATCAAATAGTAGCAAAGCAGATATGATTCAGTCTGAAGATGATGATGTCTGGCCCTTATTTAAGATTTTTCAGCTTTAAGGAGGTATAGAGTTTCACTTGTTCTCTGATGACAGCACATGTGGTAACAATTGATAAAAGGATGAACAATAGGATAAAACGTGCACTGCCTCCACTTGGAGGAGGGACGTTTTCCTTTTACATTGCCAGCTACCATCTGTCTATCCAGTATGCTTAGATGATTTGTAAAAGCTAAACCTCTTTTCAAGTTTCAGCAGTCTGATCAGTATCATCCTCACTTCTGTTTCTGTTTGTGATGCAAGCCCGCCGTGATCTGGCAAGCTGGCCCTCCATCCAGATATTTGTTTAGTCCTCCTGACTTTGCATAGACTGATTCACATTACAGGTGGCTCGCATCACCAGCAAATAAACTGCATCCAAAACGACTCCCTCGTTCAGTCATTCACTACTCCCTGTGTAGTTGAAAAGAGACGCGGGGGGAATTCACAAAAGGATTACGCAGCTTTTGTGACTGCTAAACCTGCACAAATAAGACAAAAGGAAACCGTGTAACTATCAAACTCCTAAACAAGGAAATGCACCCTGAACTCATGCTCTCATGCTATTTGCGTGTATTTAAATTAAATAATATGTATGCACGTGCCAATAAAATGATTGTTCACTCTTATGAAGTTGCTCCTGATTGAATTGAAGCTTAATGTAAGTTCAACCAGGAAGACTATCCTTATGTTACCCACTCTCCTTCCTCCTCTCCTTCTGTCTTTCCGTCTTTTCCTGTTTCCTCGTATCAGCTGTTCAGGAGCGTTCAACCTTTTTTTACCTTTTCCTCTCTGTTAGCTGTCAGCTGTCATTTCAGTGTGCGTGCTATACTTTGCCACATGGATAACGGCAATCAGATGCAAAACAAGGACACATTGCACTCAGCTGCAAAACTTCATGGGCGTGCTTGCATCATTGGCACAATATCTTCGTGAATTGGACTTAAAAATGGTGCCATCAGCTGCCCCACTCCATTTTTTTATTTAGCCCACAGTGAATTGAGATATCTAATAAATCGTTAATAAATCGTTGTATTTGACATTGTTGATAGGTACAGAGTTGCCCGACTGTTAATTTCTGCATCTATAAAATGCAGCGCATTGCATTGTGGCTTTGTTAGCATGCTAGCCTTGCTAAGTGCACTGAATGTTGTTTCCTGTTTGAAACAACGGACCACCTGTCAGACTGTAATGCCTCATATACAGTGAGTACCTGCACAATCTTTGTTCACAAGGCTCCAGCTATCTATCCCCAAACTCCACCAAGCAACGCCGCATCACTGGAAACTTTCAAGACGTAAATTGAATGTCTCCACACTGTCACATGACCTGCCTTTTTACTGTACATCAACCTCTTTGGCCATATCTTAACTTTATGAAACTACACGTCACCGCTTTTATTTCTTACCCATAACAACTGTTATATTATAAAGTGTGTTGTGAAACCTTGATGTGCTGGAACATTTCAAACTTTGATTCAGTGATGATGAAGCTTCAGTCTCAATGTGCCTCCTCCAGATGCTGCCTCATCAAGGTCAGACTGTTGAATTGTGGCTTCATTAAGGAAATGCAGTGATTAACCTATTTCTTATTGGTATTTTATATTCTTTAGTATGTGAATGTTTCAGCCGTGTTTCATTCTTAAAGTTGTTTAAAATTAATGCTTCAGCCTTAACTTCTTCTCATGCGGGGTTCACTAGTAGATCAACTTACATTTAATGTGGGCACCGTGACTGTTATTTATGATTCTTTTTGATAAATACCATTTTTTATGCTCTGTTAATAAAATGCCATTGCTGAAATATTTATCTCATCATGCTCAAGCTAAATCAAACTCGGTGAAAAAGAGAAGGAAGAGACCGGCATATGTGGCGTAACAGCAGCACAGCTCCACGGGTGCAGCCTGACCTAGTTACAAACTAACATTTAAGGTGCAGAGCTGCCTGTTTACCTCTCTCATTGATGGCCTATCACTGAAGTCAAAGGTGCATTACATTTCACACTGTGCTCTCCTTTCTCTACCATTACATTTAAAACCGTTGCGTCATTGTCAGTCAGTCACAGTCTATTAGGCTGTTTCCTGGAGGCTGATTCCCACTGTTGAATTCTTTACTGATGGCTGCCATTGCACTCCATTGCATGCTCACTACATGGAGAATTTTAAATATAGGGGGCAAACGCTGCAGTGAAGGAGAGATGACATGGTGCCAGACAGATTTCAGTATCCCTTCAAAAAAAAAAAGAAAAGCTATGTTGTCTGAGTGCTGTCATTGTTGGCTGGATTATGTCTGGGTCAGATGTTCAACGTTGCGTTGTGCATTTACAAACCCTCTCATATAGCTCCCTGCACTCAGACTGCACTCTTGTTCTTTCTATCAGAAAACGCAGTGTGATTTTCAAATGACACATTCATAGCGACATTTTGAGCATGTCATTGTTTTTGCAAGACCTATTGTAAGTTTGACAAGTTGAACTGCAGAAGATCTCTTTCATGCTCATAATTTCAACTGTGCAGAATTCAAGTGGACTGTTAGAAAAGTCTATTTAAGATGATATGAACTTCAAAGGTGTTTGGGAAAAAAGTGATGCGTAAAGATTCTAAATCTTTATTATTTTCAGAATAAGTCTAATATGTCTGATTTAAGGGCAGTGGCTTTATATACAGTAAAGCAAAGGGGCTTAAACCTGCAGTGCGGAACATCTGTCTCCCTCTTTTGGCAGTGAGAGTAGTTACACAAACAGTCAACATGCTTCGACATATTTGTGGTTACCGCCCCCTCCCCTTTCTGCTCTGGAAAACCGTTCGCATCCCTAACGGTGAGCCAGCACGGGAAAGTCGCCACCGACACCGGTTTAACAACCGTGGTCGAGAACAGACGTTCGTTTATATATATATATAAAAGGCCTGTACTCCAGGTTTAACATAATGTCTAGACACGAGGGTGTATTGCAGATATGAAATGCTTGTTTTTGTACTGCAGTCTATGCTCATACACAGCTAGTCTGAGCTAGCACAGCTGTGATTTTCCATGACAGGTTTTTGAAATTTCAGAAACACTAACAAATTATATGTTGAACAAACAACAAATCTGTTTCCACTTCGTGTGTATTCTGGACTAAAATAATCAAAGAAAGACTTTACAGCAGAATGTAATGCAGTACGAAAACACAGCAAACCATGCTCTTGAAATGTTCCAAAGAATTTAATCGCTCTCCTTTCATTGCACTCGATTGCACCTGGCATCACTCTCACTGTAAGAGTAAGTAATTAATCTGTAATCTGCAACAGGTCATGCTGAGATTAAATTAAAAAATCAGCCTTTTGTTCAGTGCAAAATGCCTTTACAGTTAAGTAGTTTTCTGTCTGAGGCTGATTTTTAATGAACCTATAATTGCTGTTTGTATTTATCAACTGTATAAATCTGTATTGATCAATCATCACTGTAAACATATCCAGTGCTTTAGAATCCCATGGTGAACATGGAATGTAAACCCTACAGGTTTTAATTAAAATCAAGTGGAATTCTAATCAGCTGTTACAAGAAATGTTTAAGGCAGGATTATGCTTCAGCTTCAGGAGGAAACAGGTGGCCAGCAGCTTTAGAAACGTTTCATGATCTGACCATTTACTCAATAATGCTACTGTGCTTTTGTTTAGGATGGGTGTGAACTCAGAGATACGTGTATGTACCTTACTCCACGCCCTATTATGTGGCCATTTATTTGGTGTGTGTTTTGTGTGTGTCTCCAATTGTGTGTCATGTGTCCGGGTGAAATAAGGGGTAAGGGTGATGTCATGTTTGATGATGTCATTGCAGACGTGCAGGGAGTGCAGATTAGTGGCCGTGGCTCTTCTGAAACAGCTCTCCACAGCTGTCCAGCCTTATCCGTGTGTCCTGCCCCAGCCCTTTATCCCACTGTGCCAGCTCTGCCAGTGTGTGAGCTCTAGAAATAGCCTCAAATTCAACCTTATCTCCTCTGTCAGTCTACCAATCCAGGCTCAAATTGAGCATGGCAAAACCCTGCCTATACCACATTCCAGTATTACTGCTACCAACCTTTTTGGCTGGCCCCATCAGCCAAGTCACTTTGCCAAAGCTGAGCTCCAGCCTCATAGAACAGTGTTTTTTTTCTGTCTGAGCCCCAGCATGAGCCCTAGTGTCCCAGCTGAACCAAGTCCACACTCAGGTCAGGTTGGCGGCACATGCCAATCCCCCACCCCAAGTCCTAACCCCAGCAACAGCAACAGCAGCAGCAGCAGCAGCAGCGGCTTACGGGGAAGTGCAGCAGAGTTGACAGGACAAAGAACACACACACTCCCACTGGAGCCACACAAGCACACAAGGGGGGCAGGGCCAAGCTAGGCTGCACACATACATACATGTGACACCCCCCCTCCCCATCACCACCACCACCATTATGCAGGCTCCTCCCTCCAAACGGAGACAGAAATGGGAGGTGCAGTCAATCACTGGCAGTGAAAGAGAGAGGTTTTAGCTAGAGCTGAAGAACGAGTGGGGAGAGACCGAAGAGAGGAAAAAAAAGGGGGACAAACCGTCATCATTCCCAAATCAGAGTCAAGTGTCAGGGTACCCTTAAATTCATTCACACAGAGGAGAGTGTGTCCCATTTCAGAGACAACACAGGAAGTAGGGCATGCTCTGTACAGGGTGAGCAAGAGAGGGTGGGAGAAAGAAAGGAGGAGAGGGAGAGCACTGTAGCGTTTACTCTCCACCCCTTGTCTTAAAGCAGCAGAGAGAAGGAGTCAGGGAGAGGAGAAGGAAGAGAACCACAAGTGAGGAAGCGAAGAGGAGAGCAGCAGTCTGCATCGGCAGCAGGGGGAGAAAAAAAAATGGAGCTTTGAAATCGCCTCTGCCCTCATCCATCCCTGCCTCTTTTTTTTTTTTTTTTTTTTCCTCCCCTCTTGTTCTGGCCCAGCCTCGGTTTCTCTCTCCGCCTGCCTTTGAATGTTCTGTGGAATTCTGACAATGCCTGGTGAGTGTTATCCTGCTTTTCACATGTCACTTGCCATCCTTTGTGCGTTGGTTAGCTTGGGTTCATGGAGTGAGGGGGGTGGTTTTTTTGTGTGAATGTGCAGCCACAAATAGAAATGTGGACTGTGTGTGCGTGTGTGTGTGTGTGTGTGTGGAGAGAGGTTGCTTCATTGAGACGGTGTACCATCCTCTGCCCGTGTGTGCTGTTTATACTCCAGCTGTGCTGTCCACTTCTTTCTTTGCTCGTCTCTCTCAGTGACAAAGCAAGGGAGGCTGCTCTCCTGAGCACACACACACACACACACACTCTCTACTACATCCTGCGTATATTCAGGGTACTCAGTCAGAATTATACAATTGCTTTTAAGCCCCGAAGCATTTTTTTTTTTTTCATTCAGAGCAGTGCATTTATTTGCAGAGATATTAACACCAGCGATGATGATGCGGAGATGGGGTTTAAAAATGTGATCGGTGAACATATCCTAAATGTAGCAACATCACACAAAGCTGGCCTGTGTGAGGGAGGGCAGCCAGCTAACACGAATCAGATGACTGGACCACGCTGTGAGGTCAGCCGCTGGTTTTGGCCAGCATTCTCAGTCCAAGTCATATGTTGGAGGAAATTAGCAGTTTAAAGAGAGGTGTGTGTGTGTGTGTCCCAAGGATAGAAAGTTTGGGAGTCTGCACATGATGAGTTCAAGGGCACTTCTTGGTGTTTAGTCATCATTTCATCTCACCCTTTGGCAGTTTGTAATCTCGCATGAAATTCAAAATAATCAGTACATGATGCCAGCTATCCCAGATGTATTTACATTTTTTACGGATGGATTATTTCATTGTATTTCCAGGTAATGATTAGATTTTTTTTTACATAAACATGAAAATCCATAGTCCGGTTAATGCACCACTCAGTTTTACAGCTGCAAGAGGAATCGCATGGGAGCGTAAAACACACCGTACAGGACACGCTACTTACATGCATGGATTTAGTCAGCAGCCGCACATCAGTTATAATTAACTTTCATCATCAGTTGAGTTTTCAATTTTAGTTTGTCTCATTAGGAATGCAGATAAAACACACAGACCGTCGGCAAACTGCTCAACACACCCGAACTTCTCTGGCACGTTATGCAGGACGAGTTTAGTTACTGGAGAAACCAAACATTTATCTTCCTTGGAGGTGGCTTCACAAGAGGAAGCCATCTTTGGTTTGGTAAACAGTATAAATGATAGTTTGATGGTTCTGTCGCTTGCTTACTGCAGTATGCAGATACGTTTCACTGTGAGAGCTCAGCTGGTGGTCCTCTTGATTGGAGCTGCTGTTGAGCCCCCCAGAATAAAACCGTGCTTGACTTCTACATATTCTGCTGCAAGCATTTGTGTCAGTCTGTGTTTGTATGCAGTAACAGCATGATTCCTCTTATTGTCCCCCAGCCTGGGGTACTGTATCTGCTTTTATGCATGAGCAAATGTTTGTGCGCATATTCATACATGTGCACATACCGTATGTAGACATGCATATGTTTTGAGCGTGTGTGTGTTTTATGGT
This sequence comes from Hollardia meadi, assembly GCA_037974645.1. Taxonomy (NCBI): domain Eukaryota; kingdom Metazoa; phylum Chordata; class Actinopteri; order Tetraodontiformes; family Triacanthodidae; genus Hollardia; species Hollardia meadi. The sequence goes on from JBBPCS010044460.1 coordinate 7,150, forward strand.
ATGTTCCAGCAATCTTATTTTAGATCAAAGCTTGCTAACCAGTAGACAAGAGATGGCAGAACAGGACATAGAGCTGTTAGTCATTTTCACAGACTTAAACATGCAGTTGGAGCAAGAGGGGGAGAGGTGGTTTGAGCGAATGTGAGAAAAAGAATGTGAGACAGTGTGAGAAAATTGAAGCAAATAAAATGACTGAAATGAAGACAAAGAGGGCCAATAATCTGCTATTGTTTATTTTCCAATATCAGCTTATTCTATAACCTGTTATGCATCTTCCAGGATGTCGCTCTTATTTCCTGCTCTTGGACTGAACTGATGTAATGCGCATATTATTAAACGAAACACTGATGCGTTATGATATAGAATTCAAGGTCCTCATTATCTTGATATATCTGCGTTGCCGGAAAATAAATAATAAGAATAAAAAGGGAACAAATGCTGGGCTTTGCTTTGCACAGTATCTTTCTGCTTTCACCTTCCCATCTCTTTGTGTGTTCTGTCTCTGTGTAATTACTCTGTCATAGATCATCTCTGTGATGTCCATTGATTTACTGGGAGCTGATGAAGTGGAGCAGAGCATTTGATCAGACACATTTACAGGGAGGGAGGAGTGGGTCACTGCCGCACCCAGGGGCCACTCGACAAGGGGGGGGGGTCAAGAGGTCTGAGCCACCGGCGGTTTAGAGAGGGAGAGGACAAAGTTGCCACAGTGTAACGCTGAATCATGACCACACAAACGTGAACATCCAAACAAGCGCAGAGGTTTGCTGATGACTATTGTGTTTGCTTGTCTATAAATAGTCATCTAATACAAGCCATTCTCCATTTTCCAGTGTATCTTCATTCTCCAGAATGCCATGTATCTCCAAATTTGTTGTTGTTTTTTTGTTGTTGTTGTTGTTGTTTTTTAGAAAAAAAAGATGGATTCAATGTTGCTTAATGGACAGAAATATTATTTTGTTTCTTTGGATTTGGATGATCTGAAAAAGGTCTTTAAAAGTATCAGAAAAAGTCACAAAGCTGAGAAGAAGGCTGTTTTACTTGAAAGGTTGGCAGTATGGAGAAGGTTTTTACAGGACAGGAACAATATGTCGTTTTAATACACGATATTCAGGATTGCTGTTTTTGTTAGCATTCAAAAGTTACATTTTTGCAAGTTACTTTTCAATAGATTTATTTTGTCGTATCAGTTGATGTATTTATTTTGAAGGAGGAGGAGGTTGGAACTGGCATCAAGATGTCCCAACACATTTTAAATTCTTTATTCGACTGCACCAATTGCATTCAAGTATACAGGATCCAGTCATTTACAGGAGAATATGGACATCCAGCACACACAAACACACAGAAGGCTTTGAGGCATGTTTTAGTCAAAATCGTCAATCTGAAAAGGGTTTAGAGCATAAAAGAAAGAGAGAGAATGACACAAAAACGTCTTAATTCCCATGTTCTTGTATTCAGTGACTCCAATGCTTTGAAATTTGAATTGCTCCTCAGCAAATTGGAAGTTATGGGATATCGTCTTCAGTCTTGCCATTGTGAATGGAGGGCGGTTGAAGCAGTCAGTAACATTATTCTGGACCTTCGCAGCCCTGCATGGGAGAGGATGAAAGAGGAGCATATGCTCATCATGGGGCAGCGTTGTGCGCTGTCAATAATTGAATCACTCATTCGCTCTCTCCTGCCCTGGAGGCTGTAGTGCGGAGTCAATAGGAACAACATGAGTCTCTTTCTGTCCTCCAGCTCTCCATACTCTCCTTTTTATCTTTCTAACAAACGCACAGAACAGCTGATGTCACTACCCTGTCTCTGGTTCATCTGTGTGTCTCTCTACAGTATAAGCTGCTTTACAAAAATGAAAAGGAGGGCAGGCTATAGAGGGGGAAGTGAAGGGATGGAGGGGTCTCTAATGCAGCTATTGCTTACCATTTCCTCTCACTTCTCTTCCTGTACCTACTTTTAGAGGAGAAGACAGAGAGAGAGAGACGCTGTGTTTGGATTAGGCTGATCTTTTAACAACACCGTCTTGCAACATTGCCAATTGCCTAATATAGTCAGGCATTTTAAAGGGACAGTTACCTTGGTATAAATGGGATAACAAATCGCCCACAGACTTGCAGCTTCTCATATTGTCTCTAAATCGAGAGATTACCTTCCGTATTCAGCAGCAGAAGTGTCTAATTAAACTTCACGTGCAGCCCAGATTCACTGCAGCAGCGTTAGCAGTTAATATACTTGGTCTTAGCATCCTCTTTATGGCAGTGATTCTCATATTCTCTCTACTTGAGTCACTGGAAGCCTGACACGAGTTTGCTCATCTCTTGGTCTGTTCATCTCTTTTCTCCCTCTGCCTTCCTCTTCCCTGCCCTCTGTCAACACATACTTGCCCTACATGTCTCACCCTCTTTCCATCCACCACCCACCTCTCCACGATGCAGACTTGTGGAAGCTTGCCTGGAATGAACTGTATCCACCGATTATTATTTTTTTCCCTGCTTCTCTCCCTTCCTCTCTTTACCTCTGTGCAGGCAGGTGGTGCTCTACTAAACAGGTTAGTGGTTAGCAGGAGAATAACTTCTCAGAGGCTAGGCCTTCAGACAGACAGTTAGCTGAACGAGCCTCGTCTCTCCCAACCTCTCCCTTGACCCCGTCCTGTTGCCATCTACCGCCATATACTTGGCTCACGGCCTCGCCCCTACCTACCCACACACTCCTTGGCACGATTTGACATTGATTTTGCTCACAAAGTCATATACTTCTCTTTGCTTGTGTGTTTGCACAGACTAATCCACGTACGCACAAGCAGAAATACCCACATGACTCGCCGAGCACAGAAGGCTATTGTTCAAAAATACTTTTTTTTCCCTATTAATAATGACGATTTTGAGATAGTTTTCTGCATTCCTTTCCTTTTCACAGTGATTACAAACAAACATCCATGGATATAATAGCCTTGCCCAGTTGGGAGCAGTCTCTCTCCAAACAGCCCTATGAGGTATGATATTATCATGACCCAGACCAGAAGAATGAGGAAATCCCCTTGAGTGTTTAGTCTCCTAGCTTTGCCTTGGCTTTGTAGTTAACCTTTACCCAGCAAAACAGCAAGGCATGCAGGTCTGTTTACTTGTGATAAGAGCAAGCAATTCTAATCCGTTGCATCGTGAGGAACAAGTACATTAAACCTGCTCCAGTGTCTCCTCCCAAATGATACTTAAATTGTTTTGGAGCTGGAGAACCGGTCCACCTATAATGGGGTGCAGAGACCTTTTCCGCTGTACGGTTCACAATGAATTTCATTGTGGAGGTAGAAAACTGCTACTAGCTCCTGTAGAGTTTCCCTGAAGTCTTTATATATATATATACATATATATATAAGGATATCTGCTGACTGCTGAATGATTGAGCTGATTTTATTTTTCTTCTGCAGCTCAGAAAGAGTTTTAATAAGAAATATGTAGTTGGACTTTGCCAAACTGGACTTGCTGCCATGTAATTATTTCACAGGAGATGACTGGCATTTCTGGGGCTTTGGCTTTATTTGGAGCTCAAACATCAGTTTGAATCGAAGCGTCTCTTGACAGCATGTCTTAGCTGTGACATCAGACTTTCCTCACTGGGTCGGCAGCTATGTGAAAACAAGCATACAATACATCTGCCAGTGAGTCTCCTCCCTTAACCTGGCTGGCCTACATTTTCGCCTTCCCTCTCTTGCTGCCTCATTCCCTTTTTTGCGCCTTCCTCGCTTCTTTTTTATTAAAAAAAAAATTTTTTTCTCCCTATTCCTGGAGTCCCCCTCTCCAGGCCAAGGACCCAGCATTTTCCCACAGAGTGTGTTGCTGAAGGCTGGGCCATTGTTTCCTGTTACAGGGAAATGGGGAGGGAGGGAGGAGGCAGGCTGACTTCCTGGCTGCCAACTTTGGCTCTATGTCAGTGTGAGAAAAAGCAGGGGAGACAGATGTGATGATGACGGAGGAACTGTGCATCCAAGGGACCGATTTCAGCAGAAAACTTCTTCTCAGACAGTAGCGCCTAAATAACTTCATAACAGTCTGTCAGCTTTTTCATCTGTTTATTTGGGCTTCATTTTGTTGTTTTTCCTCAATTAAGAACAGAGACAGTAGGAGCAGCATTGCCCTTCACAGTACAGATACATAGAGAGCATTTATTTTTAATGCGTTAGATTACTTCTATGCAAATACCACAACTAAAGTATAAGAGATAAAATCATGGTACCATGGTGTGATAAAAGAAGTAAAATACCAAACTATAGAGAAATGGGAGCTGTTACTTTGAAGCACCGTATCCAACCCCCTGACTCTTATCGTCATAGGTCCATGTCATGAGCATGGTGTTTGTTGCATTACGTCATCACAGTATAACGTTACACTGGACTATCGGACAGACTTGTCCTAAATAAGAGCACTGTCTTTTTAAATGGGACGTGGAGAGGGGTGTGTTAGTAGCAGCAGACATCCTTTGGGAGCGGTGTGGTGTAACTTAGAGGGCAGAGGCTCCAGCCACGTTCCCAGGGACTCAAAAATAGTCAGGAAAACACTGAGACCAGCCGCTAGGGAGGAATGCGACCCAAACTAAAGCCGAGCGTTTTGTGGATCCAGTCTTGAGAGGTTCTGCTGGACAATGTTTCACATATTCAGTAGATCGTAAGTGTCGTCTTGTTTTAATACTTGATTCTTGGGTGTGCTTGTTGCTGTGGATGGTTACAGCACAGCTGCACGCTGTGGTTTTTGGAAACCTCTGTCTCTGCATCCACCCACAGTTCACTCAGGACTCTACACTGTGGCTTCAGCTATTTTTTGTTACTTATGTGGTAAAAGTACTTTCTGTATGAATTATTAAAGTAAAGAAAGGTCGGGATAGTTAATTAAAAAGGAGTAAAAGTGCTGCGCAGCAGAATAGTTGGAGAGGAAGGCATTGAGAGGGAATAAAGGACACGTTTAGACCTGAACATGAAAGCTATTCAGCGCCAGAGGCAACTCATGGCTTTAAATGTGCCAAAGTACCTGTCTAAATCTGGCATTGATAAAAATGCAACTATGAAAGCCGCAACAAAGTGTGAAAAGTAGTTTCTGCAGAGATCATTGGCGAGATAGTGTTTTTGCCATCAGAGTTTTGCCGTTTTGCGTGGGAGGAAAGTCTCTGCTCTCTTTTTCTCCTTGTGAACTTTAGTGTTTGCCTGTTTCTTTGTCCATTGCCACAGGGATGTTTGGATATTCAGGTCAAGAAGTGAACAACACACTTCCTCATTTCCTCTACTCCTTTGCACATGGTGTTATCAGTCCCCCAAGTGCTGGATGCATTATGCAAGAGTTCAAGAGAGAGAGAGAGAGAGAGAAAAAGATTTATTGTAACTAATTTATATTTTCCTCAGTTTGTGCTCAAAAGCAGAATAACACTTGCGCACTTTTGCCGGCAGTTTGGTCTGTCAGGCACATACGCACACGCCATTTTCATAACCTTGGTGTGCCTTAAGTATTCTCTACCTCCTGGTCAAGGCTGAGTCAAAGCCCCTGATATGTCTCTGTCTTGACCCTAATTGTCTATTATTGTGGCTGTGGAGCTTTGTGGTTAAAACATACTTATATTTCCGCCATTGAATAATAAATCAATAACTCAAAGTGGAAAATGTTCTATTGTTTTGTGCGTGCGTGTCTGTGTGTTATTAATGACATCTACAGTATAACCAATAAGATGTTATGCCGTAATAATAGTTGACTGATTCATGTCACATCTTTTTTTCTGCTGTTTTCTAGAAAAGTCAGGTTCTAATGTTGAATGACTCGTCTCTCAAAGCCCTCTGACACCTTGCTACTCTTAACAGTGAGGATTGCTGAATGGCCCGAAGCCAGATAATAAGTCAGTTAATTGGGCAGACATTGGCCCAATTAAGCCAACGTTTTCACCATCCTCTGTCTTACTATGGTGATAACTATATCATCTTTGCTCCGTCTTCTACCACTGCCCCACTCTTCTCTCTGCTGTGGTATTTTAGTGGAAAATCAATGAGTGTGTTAAGCGGAAATGGTGGTCACAGGTGGCTTTGAATTACAAAGCGAGAGGTAAAAGGATGTATCTTTTTTTCTGTGAACTAGCTTTTCTTTTGTTTAAAATAATAAAGTAGGATGAGATAGATAAATGGGATATAACTTAATATCTTAGAAAACTATTTGTCATGAGACTAGTAGGCCTACTTCTGTATTTGCTTCTTTGGTAAATACTGTATATGACATTTCAGTTCAATAATTTTTAATCTATCATGTGAGACATTATAGTACAACAGTTTATAAAGCTGTTAACACATGCACGTAATTGGTTTTAAGTATATGCCATAAAGGCTCACTCTTTATCAGTCTATTCCCCCTTTTTCGTTACAGCCAACGCGACTTCTTCTTCCTCTTAAAACCAAAACCAAACGAAGCATTCGAATACTAACAATACTAACGTCACATTTTTACTCTTCCATTTCTGGCCGCATCTTCATGTGTATGGGAGTGTTGTTACAGCTTGGGCGATACCACATGTGTGTGAATGTATATGGGTGATGGCTCACTCTAGGCCAGGAACGTGAAGTCATGAGACACATTATTCCACTAGGCTGCCTGACAAAAACATATTGTGTGTTCTAGTAAGGTCATATTCAATCATGATATTGTTTTCTTCCCTACGTGTCCCATGAGTGCATTATTTAAATCAATATACCAATCATACGGCATTGGTGAGTTCCCAGATGGCCATTAGTCTTCGTTGTATGACATTTGTCCTTTGCCCTCTGACCATAGCTGCTACTTATGGACTCATTAGAGAGACCTTTGACCTCATTATAAATTGTCCTTACAATGTTTTGGCTGTCCTATTTTGGCGTCACCCCTGCTTCTGTAATTGCTGTGAATAGAGCGATGGACAGACACCTACACATAGACGTTTTCTTTTTTTCAGTGTAACAAAGTCTTTTGTACTGTAGAAGCTGCATAATGTGCTCTGATGATCCTTTGACTCTTGGCTCTTAAAACTCTCCTGGGATTCACCGCATATGTCACATCCTGCAGAGCCGGGCACACATTAATACTATATTAAATCTCCACACATGTTAAACAAAACCCAAACAGTCCTCGCAGCTCATCACAGGTAATTGGCATGCTGCGTTTTGCAGCTGCTAGTCTGATCTACTGTTGTATTTCGCGACCAGCTGTTCTGTTCTCTTTTATTCAGCGCATGACCTCAGAGCCAAACCCCAGTCGGCCCGCTCTAGAGCAGCTCTCCGTCGCTGCGTATTGGTCTCCTGCAGTGAGTGTCCTAGCAGATGTTACACTGAATTACCTCCCAGCCTAGCAGGGAGGCGATGCTCGCACTGTAATCAAGCTGTGCGTGTGAGTGTGTATGTGTTTGTGTTACCAGACAGCCTGCCTCAGTGGCTGCGTTAGCTCTCCCAACAGTTGTTCTCCAGCCGCCTCATCTCAGGTACCAGCCAATATCCTACAATATGAGTCAGGCATGCCTACACCTCCTAAAAATGGGCCCAGAGGAGCTGATCATTTAGGAGATACTAAATGCTAAAGCCCTTCTTTCCAGTGTGTGTGTGTGTGTTTAGTGGGATGGGGTATGTGTGTGTTTGCATGTGTCTCATTCTTGCCTTTAAAAGCTTCCTTCCTCCTTGTAAATGAAAGGCGGTCTTTGTGCGGCACTCTCCCTTCTATACTTTAAGATAATGTGTGCTCCCATCTGCAGCTCTAGCTGGTTTTGCTTCACAAAAGTGGTTACACATTAGCTTCAGGTTTTATTCCCCCTTGTTTGAGGCAGTTACGCCTGCAGCAGTATCCCTCTCTTCCCTCATCCCAGCATAATCTCTCTTTTGTCTTGTGTGTGCATTAGACCGCTGGCGGTGTAAGAGCCTAAAGAGCCGACGCCGTCAACTAGCACAGGTGCTGCGAAGCACTAATGCACTGGATGCAGACCAACGCAGACTTCACTGTGCCCACTCTATGTTACCCATCTGTTTTAAAATGTACACTTTCAAGTTTTTCAGTTCGCAGTCATTGTTATCGCTTTCATAGCCATCTATGATGCGGCCAATCAGGACTCAAAGAGGTCACGGATGGATGAGCAGAGAGGGTGTTTTTGATTGAGAGCGTTAGGGTGAATGTGCGGGAAAATTTCCTCGAAGGGTTATTGGCAGAGGGAAGTAAAGTGGGGCTGTCACATTAGTTGCTACATCTCCAGCTCACTTCACTCACTCACAACCTCAACCTCTGTCTCCGTCTCCAGAGATCTTTCTCTCTGCAGCGCGCCTGTCTTTGACAGCGAATGAGCTTTGCTCTGATGTTATGGTGACTGGATCTTCTTGCTGCCCTGATTGGTGTTTGGGCTCCAAGGCCTGTAGCCACATGCCAGTGGTCCACCTCACACATCCACCGTTCTGCACCAGCAGCATCTGACAGGACCCTCCCTCGTCTCTTTCCCTTGCCTCCTCTTAACTACTCTTCTCTCAGTCTCTGGCTGTGGGCCAGGCGTTTGTATTGTTGTCTACATTCTCCTGCTGCCCATCGCCCAACTGTTCACTCCACCGTAGATGACAATTGACAGATGGCAGGTTGGTGCACAAAAGCATTTCCGTAGGTTTACCCAAAACACAAATGCCATTGTTTTGTTTAAAAAACAAAGTGAAATACAAACATGACTCGTCAAAAAGTTCTGACAGATTGGCAAAAGTTTAACTCTTTGAAGTGATAGTGCCTCATCATTCCTGCCAACTGAGTAAAGACGAACCACATCTGCTTGGATCAAATGAGCAATCAGGTCCGTGACAAAGTGCTGCAATGTGACGGGCAGTTGTTTCATCCCAGCCTGTGGTCCTTTCCACTGGGTCAGCGCCAAAGCAGTCGGAATAATGGACACTTTATTGTGCAAGGCGTAATGCAGGAATAATAGCTTATTTGTCCGGTTGCCTGTCTCTGAAATGCATGTGTTTCATAATCAAGCTTGAACAATTACTTTGCAATGCCGTGTGTGTGCATTTCACTGTTAAACTGATGTTTTTCTGCTTTGATGTTTTGAGTTAGGGCTCAGGTGCTTGGTCCGTATTGCGGGCTGGAAATATGATGAAATCTCTGCGTGATGCAACCTCGCCTTAAGTGCAATCTTTAAAACCGCCGGTCTAGCCACTGTAATACAGTTCTTACCAAAGCATCTTATCTGGTTTCACAACAGGTTTCACAAACATTTTTGTTTTTCTTTTCTTTTGTCTTCCATACCATCAAGGCTATTCATGGGTGTACTCGAGCTTGCATCGTAAATAACATGGAAAAATGTGGAAATATAGAGATAAGGGACAAATTCATATAAAAATCTAGTGATCTAGTGAGGCGTTGACTTATGAAAGAGCTATGCATCCTCCAAAAAATAAACACCTTAGCCTATCTTCGAAATGCTCAGAAGGTCTTTGTCAACACTGACCGCTGTTCTGAAGGTATTTCCAAAATCCTCAAAGACTCTTTGAAGCATCTGAAAAAGTTTTCTGTGTAGCAGATACTGCTAATAAAAAAGATTTACCCTGTTTCTTATGTCCTTGCTCAATTTGTGGGAAATGAACCAAATTAAAAACACAAAACAACAAAAACATAAATTATCAGTTATATATTGTATGTGTATCCATGTTAGATTGTATTATTTTATGTTTCCACACAAAAAAAACGCATTGTTTTTTGCAAAAACACAACCGTGTTTAGCTCTGTGACAAGGATATAAATGTAATATATGAGAGGCACCAGATGGGACTAATGGTCCTCATCATTGTCATACTCAAACCATCAGTGAATCCTCATGCCCTGTATGGCCCTGTATGGAAGCATCACTTTTTTTTATTTTGTCAAGTTTTCCTTTAATTTTTTACATTGCATAACATGTGCGTAGCAAGTATGTCATTTTGCCCAAGCTGACTAACAATAAGTTCATCCAACCATTTTGCCGAGAACTAGATGTCATCAAAAAATTGAGGTAGCTGTAATTTGTCAACCTGTATGTCCCTACCTGGCTCGACTTGTTGATATGCACGCCCACTGGCACACAGGTCTCGTGTTTGTTTGGTAGGGAGCATTATTAAGTAATTGCTGTGCCCCGTCTGCAAGTGGAAAAACATATCGATTGTTGTAAGTGCTGGTCTTACAGCAAAGCAAAATGCTGCATAAACGCTGTGCAGGGCGGTAACCACACTGCTCGGAAGACTCCAGCATCGTTGTGATTTCAGCATCAGGCTGCTTAACGGCAGCATTAACCCGAGGCCTCCCTTGAGAAAAGTCTTGGTTTTTTTCGGTTACGTCAGAAGCTTTAGCATTAGTATTACAGCCATTTTGCATGCTGGTTGTTACAGTCTTGACGGTCTTTTTTTCCCCTATTTGAAGGTAAGCACTACTTCACATGTGCTCTAATGTGCTGTTGTTGCAGTACATGTAATTGTAGTAAAGAAAAACATAATCTTTTAGCGACCCAGTAAGATGTAGAATTTCAAAGCGCTGTTATTTGGAGTTGCAGTACATTAATTCAGCTTATCTTGAGCTATCAGTATAAATATAGTCCCTTGTGGTGCAGCCAGCTAGCCAGAAAGCCAGTGTGTTAGAAGTCTAAGTGCCCTGACGCCTTCATGGGTCCGAGGTTTCAGACTATATCAGATCCCAGACAGGCTATCAGATGAACTCTTTTTTTACAGGATACAGAGACAAAGCGCACTGAGTGCAGCTCAGACACACTCCGAATCCATTACTCTGCTCCGGTCTAATCTCCCCGGTACTTACTCCTAACTGAGTTTCTATTGAACCTAAGCCTGGCACAGATCTCAGACTGTGCTGATCAGATTCTGGCTTGATGCACTGGCACAAATTCCTAAATAGTGAATGTACACGTGTTCGAATGAAGAAAAATCAAAATGTGACATATTACTCTTCAACACTCCACAAATGATGCACCAGAAGAAGAAAAAAAACCTCTTTAACTGTGTTGCATCAGAGTACTAGTCACGCCATTTTCACTGTTCTCCTGTTTTCAAGGTAAAAGTTACTGTTTTTTTTTTCTTTACTTGTGCATGAAAAACTGAGGGTAACTGCCAGAAAATATTTCTGGAAATGTTCTGGAAAAACCAGACTACTGCAGACAAAGCTTTCACGCCGTGCCGCCGCTCGCTGTTTCATGCGTCCACTTGAACGGAAAGCCAAAAATAAAGAATAGCTTGTGTGCACAGAACCGCAATGTCCCCGGTTTCAGTCTAGATGTATATAATAGCACCTGATGAAAAAACACCACAGGGTACACAATGATCAGAAGAGACACATGCATCGATTCATATTCTATTCTACCCAAATTTCAGAAATTAACTTAAAACTGAACAGTATATGCTCTCATACAAGCATTTCAGCCAACTATGCATAAGGCATTATTGAGACAGTATGAACAGTGCTCTTTGCAACATTTCCTGTAAGTTTGACAAGGGCTTGAAGAAGTCTGTACTTTATGGCTTGACCTTTTAAATTATGGATTTTACTCCAGGGCTTTATATAGTCCTGTCTGTGTGTAGGAGCCACTGGAAGTTTCTGAACTATCAGAACTACAGCCTTTGTATCTCCTGCATAGTATCTGAAATATTTAGGTGGCCTGAACGAAGCCCAGAAGACGAACAAGATTGATAGGTGGCCAAGAGAGGAGAAGGCAGATAGACACGGTGGGAGAGATGAACAGAACGGTAAAACAAGAAGAGAGTGGGATGGAAAAATGTGCACCAGAGAGTCTGGAAGCATCCTCCAGAAATGGAGGCAGAGAAATGGAGAATCGTCAAGGAGAAAGAAGGACGTTTGCCGGGGAGCAGACGATGTTGGGGGAAGGGAACCACCAAAGAGTAAGAGAAATGAGATGAAGACAGCCGACCCTGCTTTTAATACCAGTTGTTATTTGCGGAGGCTGAGGCGAACAGCGTGTCAGACCGGGTGATGCAGAAGTTATGAGCGGATTTCACACAAGGGCCTTTCACTGTCATTATTACAAAGTGGGCGACAACACTCTGTAAATTACATGTTCCAATTTAACACAGTGCCATACAGATGACAGGCATTATTCGCCAATTCATATACAGTCACCCACCGTTTCTACTGACACTAATGTTCTAATATGATTTGCTAAGAACAGAAATCATAATGGAAGAATTGCTACACTGATTGCATTTTCTAGTCCTGTTTCATGGGAAAGATACTTGCCTGATTCCAGTAAGTAGTGGTTAGATATGAAAAAGGGTTGTGTTTGTAGCATTGCCATGCTTTGTTCCTTTCAGTCAGTTTGTTTGTGAGACATAAAAACATCAACATGTGTAAGCTTTGGGATTGTGGACTATGGTTCAGACATTAAGTTCCTATCCCTTCCTATCTCTTATAGCACGTCCCACTAAAAATAAAATCCTTTTCCCCCTCCTCTCCACTTATTTGACTCGCTCTCTGTTCTGCCCAGTACCCAGTCAGCCAATCACAAAGCAGAGTAAGGTGCAAACACACCTCTCCTGCAGCTCGGCTCTGAAAAAGGCTAGAAGCTCCTAAAGCTGGATTCCAGTCTTTTAGGTGTTTGCACATGTATTTTTTTTTCTTTTTAAATGGCATGATTGAATTTTCCTCTGTGTGTGTGTGTGTGTGTGTGTGTGTGTGTGTGTGTGTGTGTGTGTGTGTGTGTGTGTGTGTGTGTGT